>CM050167.1:366132727-366387727 GCA_027410445.1 Discoglossus pictus | reverse complement strand
ATCTATCTATCTATCTGATTGTCTTTCTATCTATCTATATGTCTATCTATCTGTTTGTCTATCTATCTGTCTGTCTGTCTGTCTATCTATCTATCTATCTATCTATCTATCTATCTATCTATCTCGCCACACTTTAGATAGTAATCTCCACAGAATATTTTGGAGAGGTCTTCTTTCAGTAGGTACTAAGGGCCCCATAGAAAACTTTTACAAAAAAATCACTCAAAGTTTCAGGGTAGCGCGGAAGCACCGCTTGACAGGCAAAAACGATTTGTTTTTGCAAGTTAGGGTGACCTGTCCCATTTAAATTTCCCTCCAAGCCATCAAAATCACTTATTTTTCCACTTTCAAGTTTTATTAGAATTTTGATTTCCAACAGTGTTTACATTCAATATGATAGAAAAAACAATAAGTATTTGTGAGAGAAAATTGATTTTTAATTGTTGTCTTTATAGTGATATAGCAATATCACTTCTATTGGTTTTTCTTCTTTTTTTTCTTATTAAATTATTACAAGTAATAGTTTACAAAATCACTTCAACCAGTTTAGATATAAAAGAAGTATACAATATATAAAAATAAGGGTAAGAATAACAAAACAAAAAAAAAAACTACATTAAAAGAAAAGAGCAACATCAATAACCAATAAAATAAATGATCTCCATTATAATTTGTTTTCTCCATTTGTAAGCGTTATCTGAGATAGAAATGAAGGTCCCTTTTGGCCAATTCATAAAAAATTCTCTCTAAATATTGCCTCATATTCTATTATCTCCTCGCAATCCTCCAATTCTCTCCCCCTTCCCACAAATCTCCCACTTTCACCTAGCCCATCTCCCAGCAATCCCCACTTTATTTTTTTTCTCCATGGACCCCAGCCAAGCTTATCCCTTTAAATGGAATGAGTTTGGATTTTTTCTGTGTTTGTTAGTAAATTATTTTAGCATTTTAAATGTCTAATCTTGCATATCACATATATATTTGTGAGCAGGCGTGTCGTTGCTAACGCTGCGGGCTCGCATAGCGAGCCTGCGGCGCTCGCGAAGCAAGGGCCTCAGTTGGTGCTCCATGCCAGCAACTGTGGACCTCGCAAAATTTACGGACTTACAAGAAAAAAATACGAGACACGGGACTTCCAAAAAAAAACATTACAACCTCTCAAAAATACGACCTTACCGCCCGAAACCCACGCACATGAAAACATTAAAAACACAATAAATACACACAACAAATACATAAATGCTTACCTACAGCAAGGGGGGGCACCCAGGACCTCGAAAGCTGAAGATACACCTCAATTATCACTTGAAATACACCCGAATTTCCCCTAAGCGAGAGAAAAAATGCCCACCGAAAAAAACGAAAACGAGGCTGCAGGACTCTAAAGACGCAAAACACCACCAAACACCTACGGATTTTCCGAAAAAGACGGACGCCATCCAAGAACAAGGACGCCAAATCAGCCACAGATGCGTACCACACATAAGACTCCATTTTACAACACTTACACAATGCAGAAGTACACAGCTACCCTAACAGATTTGTCTCGCGCACGCACACTATTTACACTGCACACATTACTGACACTTACACAGCAGCTCCACAGCCATCAAAACACACATTCTATGCTGCAGCAACATCAAAACAGATTGTCAGCTCTTCTGCACAATGCTTCCTGCATATATTACTAAAAAATAGGTAAAGTACAGTGGATATAAAAAGTCTACACACCCCTGTTAAAATGTCAGGTTTCTGTCCGGTAAAAAAATGAGGCAAAGATAATTTTTTTCAGAACTTTTTCCACCTTTAATGTGACCTATAAACTGTACAACTCAATTGAAAAACAAACTGAAATCTTTTTGGCAGAGGGAAGAAAAAATATAAAAATAAAATAATATGGTTGCATAAGTATGCACACCCTTAAATTAATACTTTGTTGAAGCACCTTTTGATTTTATTACAGCACTCAGTCTTTTTGGGTATGAGTCTATCAGCATGGCACATTTTGACTTGTCAAGTTTTGCCCACTCTTCTTTGCAAAAACACTCCAAATCTGTCAGATTGCGAGGGCATCTCCTGTGCACAGCCCTCTTCAGATCACCCCACAGATTTTCAATCGGATTCAGGTCTGGGCTCTGGCTGGGCCATTCCAAAACTTTAATCTTCTTCTGGTGAAGCCATTCCTTTGTTGATTTGGATGTATGCTTTGTGTCGTTGTCATGCTGAAAGATGAAGTTCCTCTTCATGTTCAGCTTTCTAGCAGAAGCCTGAAGGTTTTGTGCCAATATTGACTGGTATTTGGAACTGTTAATAATTCCCTCTATCTTAACTAAGGCCCCAGTTCCAGCTGAAGAAAAACAGCCCCAAAGCATGATGCTGCCACCACCATGCTTCACTGTGGGTATGGTGTTCTTTTGGTGACGTGCAGTGTTGTTTTTGCGCCAAAGATATCTTTTGGAATTATGGCCAAAAAGTTCAACCTTGGTTTCATCAGACCATAACACCTTTTCCCACATGCTTTTGGGAGACTTCAGATGTGTTTTTGCAAAATGTAGCCTGTCTTGGATGTTTTTCTTCGTAAGAAAAGGCTTTCATGTTGCCACTCTACCCCAAAGCCTAGACATATGAAGAATACGGGAGATTGTTGTCACATCTACCACACAGCCAGTACTTGCCAGATATTCCTGCAGCTCCTTTAATGTTGCTGTAGGCCTCTTGGTAGCCTACCAGACCAGTTTTTTTCTCGTCTTTTCATCAATTTTGGAGGGAGCTCCCGTTCTTGGTAATGTCACTGTTGTGCCATATTTTCTCCACTTGATGATGACTGCGTTCACTGTGTTCCATGGTGTATCTAATGCCTTGGAAATTCTTTTGTACCCTTCTCCTGACTGATACCTTTTAACAATGAGATCCCTCTGATGCTTTGGAAGCTCTCTCTGGACCATGGATTTTGCTGTGGGATGCGACTAAGAAAATTTCAGGAAAGACCAACTAGAGCAGCTGAACTTTATATGGGGTTAATCAGAGGAACTTTAAATAATGGCAGGTGTATGCTGACTCCTATATAACATGATTTGGAATGTTATTTCCTCGTTCTGAACACAGCTACATCCCCATTTATAAGAGGATGTGCAGACTTATGCAACCACATTATTTTTATTCTTTATTTTTCTTCCCTCCACCTAAAAGATTTCAGTTTGTTTTTCAATTGAGTTGTACAGTTTATAGGTCACATTAAAGATGGAAAAAGTTATGAAATTAATTATTTAATTTTTTTATAGCACAGAAACCAGACATTTTAACAGAGGTGTGTAGACTTTTTATATCCACTGTATATTGGTGTATTATTTTATTAATTATTTCATTAGCATTAGCAAAAAAAAACAATGCTCATAGCACACAAACAACCTCGCAATGGGCGCCGAAGCATCTTGGAACACCAACAAAATTTACCGCCCTTACAATCCTATTGCCGTAATTTTTTGACGGGCAAGTTGCTAGTCTTATTATAATAATATGCCTGCCATGGTTTCATGATCTAAGAGTAGTAGATAACATTGGAAAACCAATGAAATGTTAGCAAATGTTTTTAAGAGCAGCCATTTTTTATCCACTCTATATATATTCTGTGATTCTGTGAGGCTCAGGGTACATAGAGGTGCCGGGAGCAAAGAGCGCCAGTATCAAACACAAATTTTAAGGAATTTTATAATATAATTTTGAATATTACCAGATACTTTCACTGTACTTACTCACTGATTAACTGTTGTTTTCAGCTCAGTAAGATCTCATCTCAACCACTTTAAACTCCAGTCACTGCATGTAATGGCATTTGGGATGTGCTATCACAGGCCATCCACTATGCACCTACTCTCAGCACTTTGAAGACACATTTCAAAGTCACCTCTTCAATGAAGCAACTTCCCCCTTGTACAGGCTCTTGAATGCACACTATCACCATGTTTAGTTATGCACTGTGAGAGCTTACATGAAACGTATGTACAGTTGCATGACACATTCTTCTATTTGTTCTATTCTTGCTTTGGTTGCAACTTCTTTTTTGTCATTAGCATTACTCATCCCTACTCAAAACACTATAGACAAAGATTTCATGTAAGGTTGAACGAGCATTTTCTGATTTGCTTATCTGGTAACACATAATGAGAATCACTGTTGTCCTAATGAGGATTAGTATTCGAAACTTTAGACAGTCATAGGTGACCATGTACCTTTGTTTTTTTAAGACGTTTGTATCCGTTTTGAGGAAATTCTTGGCCCTGTTGGTTGGATTGAACCATCACAACTATTATATGCACTTGAAAGAATTTGTTTTTGTATGGTGATAACCATTTGCTATAGTCTGTGCCCCTTGGAAAAAAAGCATATGTGGTATAATTAATGCACAAATATACTCAAATCTTCCAAGTGTCAAATAAAGTGGGTTTAACTTTCCTTACAATGTGTTGTCTTGCCCCGTTTTCCTCTTTTTAGCTAAAAAAACATTGCTCCTGCACTCACCTTTAGAACATTATTCAGGTCAGTCTACAATAGATTGGAGAGGGTAATTTTTTGTATAGACATCACAACTTTCTTTTACAACAACATCATTACCTTCAGGTCTTTGTAAATTTTCTCCTGTGGTAATTAAATAGTAATGGTAAACTCCTTTTAGAGAGTAAATTAATGTAGCATATTATAAGACTTAGCAGAACTTGCCAAAACTTTCCTTGCAGCTTGGAGTGATATTAGTGTAGCATATATTCATTGGAATAAATACTTTCTGGATCATGTCAACTTGTGATTTTTAGAAAACTTCAGAAATAGGTAAAAACCCCACAAATAAGCTGGGATAACAAGATTATCATAAAAAAAATAAACATTTTGATGGCGGGAGTATAATAATTACCCAACAATTCATTATTTTTAATCTTTCCTAGAATCTTTGAATTTTGTGGGGACTCATGTCGGACTGAAATCTCCCATCACATATATCATCTGAAATGTAAAATCTTAAATATTTCATTAATTTACAATTTTTTTTGTGGTTATCTGTATTTTAGTGGTGTTCTACCTTGAATTGTTTGAGCAAACCAAAAATGATATTGTGATATTTTAATCGACCCCAAAACTTCCCCTCCATCTTGAATTTTCAATACAGCAAAGGGTATTTTTATCAATAGGGTAATATGTGAGGTTAAAGGGCATTATGTGAGTTGTATGACCACTATTTTAGGATTGCAAAAGTACTTTTAGAGACAATCATAGTTCGGGAGATCAGTATTTACAGTTTGAAGTGCAACATCTTGCTTCTGAGTATGTGTGAGGGATGGGAAAATGTCATATACTTCATGTTGAATTCACATACCAATGAGATAACAAATTCTCTTGCCAGTACTGCTTAGCAAAAAAAAAAAAAGATGGCAGTGCACATTCCTTCAGGTTCCAAGTGAGCAGGCAGTGCGGAAGATATATGTAAGACCCTAGACAAAAACATGAAATCCTAGTTTGAAAAAAAAAAACACTTTTAAATGTTTCTGCTTCAGAAATATATTAAATTACTAGAACCCATGATCCTTCAGAGATGTTCTTTCCTCACATACAACATTTACAAAAGTATCCTTGGTGTTTCTAGTAATCGTTAGAGGCATAAACATTTATATTTGCTAATTAAAAAATAGCTTTAGGATGTTTTCCTTAAAAATGCTATTTGTCAGACTCAGGCTTTTCAAATATATATATTTTCCCTCACACTGTGGCCGTTTAAGTGCTTAAAGGACAACTAAATGAAAGGTTCTTTTTATAGAATGAAAAGTTAGCATATTTAAAAAAAATAAACTTACTTGATTTTAAAATGTTTATTTTTATTCTCTGTGACTCTATTTACAGCTCTGATCAAGTACTACATTCCATCTTTGCTGCTGAGTCACTCTCAGAGGATTCAATGTAATTTATGGGAGCATGTTAATGGTTGTGCAAAGAAGTGATTGGCACAGAGCCAGGAGGAACCGTGTGGACTAACTTACACGCCATAATTTACATAGAATCCTCCTAGAGTGACTTAACAAGAACGGAGGAAGCTAGTGTTAGAATTATTTTTTTTTGTACAGTGGTAATTTAATAACTTAATTAACCTATATTTATCAAGTCTGCATTTTTTACAAACTAATTTTCTCTATAGTATAAAAAAAATTCTTGGACATGTCAGTCATTTTTAATAGCATATGGTGAACGTTGTTTGTGCTTCACAAGTGGATCCATGTCAATGGATCTAGTTTGTTTGTAGATATTTCATAGTGTTTCTCTTAGTCTTATGGGTCTTGAAAGATCATATTTCAATATAAATGTAATCTTTGTAATCTTTGTTCCTGTGTTTCTTAGACAAGGAGAGTATTTTATTCCAACCTTTTCTCTTTTTTTCAGATAAATGTTAACATTTATAATTAGTTGGAACCCTTGTCATATACAAATTATTGCTGTTCATTTGCGAGTGGTAAACCATGTAAGTAGATGTTTATTTTAAAGAAGTCATATTGAGACTACCACACAAAATACATATGACGTGTCAGGGGGATGAGGACTGACATGTGTTCTGAAGTCGTCCAGGCCAAAGACAAGTTTAACGAAGGCGTAAACTATGCACTCGTGCGTAACAGTTCAGGGAGAGAACATAATCAATTAAACAAGGCCGTAACCACCCATTTAGAAAAACAGCCAATAGAAAATTAGACCACCATCAATACGGCAGTAAAACATGGAGGTTACATGTCAGTCAATTAGGTTTGGGGGTCGAATATGCAAAAATATAAAATAATAAAAATGAATGACAATACTGTTCCAGTCCATGTGGGTAGCCTGATATGTATTACATTGTTCATTTTTTATTGCCGCTTTACGAGCTTGAGACTGTTGTTCAATTTATTCTAATGTCTATCATCGCTTTCCCCGTCATTTACAGTGCAGTATTGATTTGCATTTACAGTGCTACTGACAGGGGTTAAACCCCACTGTGGGTCCTCTATAGTACTCGTAGAATTTTCTCATACATTTGCCATTTACGGGTGTGGAAACATTTGCGGGCTTGGGGAATTGTAGGAATTGAATATCGATTAGCGATTTTAGCGCTCGTAACTCTTATGAACATGAAAGGTCAAAGGCAACGGGAGTCTGTAAGTTCCGGGTTTAACAAACGCAAGGTTTTCAAGGCCAAAACACGTAAACCGTTTGGAGCCCGCCAATTGAATAGCAAATTAACTTACGGCCTCACTTACGGGCTCCAGTATCTTACGATTGCTAGATTGAACCGGCTCAAAAGGCCTTATACAATTGCAAGCCCACAGATCACGTTATACAGGCCGTATGTCTGCAGTCTTGAAAGATCAAAGGCTTAGATGGGTTGTAAGTTACGATTTTAACAACCGCAGGGATTTTCAGCCTGTAACCCGTAGATCTTTTGAGGCTTGCTAAAAGATGCCAATTGAATAGCAAAATTAGTTTACGAGCTCCAGTAACTAGCAATTGCTCAATTGAATTAAGGCCATATTTTCTAGCACACTATTATCTAAACCAACTTTTAGATTTCTATGTACTAGTTGGCCTAAAATTAATTCTACAAGTATGGCTAGACTTCAAGAGCCTGACAATTATATCAGTGGAAATCCAAACTTACCGTATATACTTTTAAGGCTGAAAAAGGGCCCCTCGGCTAATACTTGAGTCTCCCTGTGTCTCTTTCCCCCCCGTGTCTCTTCCCCCCCTCTCAATCCCCTGTGTTTATTTCCCCCCTGTCCTTCGTGTCTCTTTCCCTCTCCCTCCCTTATCAGCCTCCTCATCCTCCCTCCTCAACCCCCGTCCTCAACCCTCCTTCTCAATCACCCTCCTCATTCTCAACCCCCTTTTCATCCTCAATCACCCTGCTCATCCACAACCCCCCTCCTCATCCTCAACCCCCTCCTCACTTTACCCCTCTCTAATTACCTTCCTTTATCCTCACTTACCTTCCATCAGCTGCTCCTCCGCTTCGCAGCGCATCTTCTGGCTGTGTCGGGACCCGGCATATGCTAATGACGCGACGTCACATGTGCGGAGGAGCAGCTGATGGAAGGTAAGTGAGAGGGAGGTAATTAGAGAGGGGTAAAGTGAGGAGGAAGCTTGAGGATGAGGAGGGGAGTTAACGATGAGAAGGGAGGATGAGGGTTGAGGAGGAAAGATGAGGGGGTTGAGGATGAGAAGGGGGTTGAGGATGAGGGGGGTTGAGGTTGAGGAGGGAGGATGAGAGGGGTTGAGGATGAGGAGGGGGTTGAGGAGAGGTATTGAGGCAAGAGGATTAGGAGGGGGGTTGAGGATGAGAAGGGAGGATGAGGAGGATGATAAGGGAGGGGGAGGGAAAGACACGGGAGGGGGGAAGAGACACAGGGGAGGGAGGGAGTGGGAAGAAACAGAGGGAGGGGGGAGAGACACAGGGGAGGGAGAAGGGGGAAGAGACACGGGAGAGAGAGGGGGGACACAAGAAACGGGCACATAGGGCACACAAGAGGGGGACGCAGAGGGCGCAAGAGAGACACAGGGGGCAGCACATTTCCCATCCTCGGCTTATACTCGAGTCACCAATTTTTCCCAGTATTTTGTGGTAAAATAGATGCCTCGGCTTATACTCGGGTCGGCTTATACTCGAGTATATACATTTTCTCCACTTAAAATGAAGGCTGGCACTTACAGGCAAGGAACTCCTAGGAGAACAATTCCACTGAAACCTTATCCGTCCTCCCAGCACTATCTAATGACACAATGCTTACAAATTTACAAAGTGGATCGATTTATTAAATCTGTACAAACCAGGGAGCAGATGCACATCTGTATTATAATATCTACAAAGTTAACGTATCTAAATGGTGGGACTCACTGAGACCAGTTGTTATGTTTGTTTTACCCATAGCCTTTACATGTATCTGTTGTGGTATCCTTTTATAATTTTTCACTTTAAAGAAATGAGCTCTAGCACTTAGCTAGCTGTATCCACTGAACTCCATCCGTCACCTCACATAGAGACTCATTCAATTGCAAGCCCGCAAGTCGCGGGGTGTAGGGCGTAAGTCTGCGGGGCCGCAGCGGCCACGACTTATTGTGCTATTCAATTTGGCAAGACCACAAGTTAGGGGCCAATAGCGAGATTCGTAAACCATGCCATCGTATGTAACATTTGCAAGCTTGAACATGCTCAATTACGCAAGGACCATAAGTCCTGATGCTGAAACAGCCAAGAGAAAAATAGCCCGTCATCATAAAGGCCGTACAACATTTAGTTCTCATGTCAATCAACTCGCGATTCGGGGTCCTGCAATGTATAAAATAATAAAACTGAATGCAGAGTTCTAGTCCTTTTGGGTGGCCTGATATGTATTAACTCATTGATTCCTGAGATCGATCTAACTCCGAACTGAAACCTAAAAATAAATTAATTTTGATTATCGATTTGCGGGCTTGCGAGTATTGAGCAAATAATTCATCATTTACAGTGCAGTATTGAATTTTTATTTGCATTTAAAGTGCACCGGACATGTCATTAAGCCCTTTGCGAGTCCTTGGTACCCGTAATTGTGGTTCGACTTTTGCCATTTGCGGCCTTGGCGGCTTGCTTAGAGGCTCATTCAAATGCAATTTGGTCAATTGAATAGGGCTCTATATAAGCACATAGCTCTTTTTTTACAGAAGTTTTTAGATAGTAAACTTCTATCCAAATGCAAGGTCTTCACTAACTAAAAACTTCTGTAAAAACAATATGCTCTGTGCTTATATAGAGCCCTATTCAATTGGCCAAATCGCATTTTTATAAGGCCCTTAGCGAGGATGACTCGGAGCAATTGAATAGCGATTTTAGTGATCGTACCTCTTGGAGCCGTGAAGGATCAAAGGCTGAGAGGAGCCTGCTTACTATGTTAACCATCGTAAGGAATAGAAGCCCGTAACCCGATCGGAGACAGCAAAAAGAGGTCAATTGAGTAGCAAAATAGGTTACAGGCTCTATTTCCGAAGCCCGGATCTCCCGATGCCTCAATTGAGGCTCATAGTCAGCTACACATATTGTCAAGTGTCATCATGGATCAGATACTTACAGAGCATTGCTTATATTTATATGCACTATTACACAGATAACTGTGAGTAACTAGTGTTTTCAATAAAAAATACTTTATAAAAAATTAAATTCCTATGTGAAGCTGAGTAAGGTAAAATGCATCGAGTGGCATTTTCTTCACCCGAGCCCCACCAGGACATGTCTTAGTAGACCAGGTGACTTTAGCCCTCGTGACTGAGGCTGCCAAGCAGAGGAATGAGCAGGTCCATTAGCAAAAGCAGGACTGTTTGTGAGACACCATTATTCATTTTATAATAGGCTGGATACACTGTATATACACCTTGGGATATACATAATATATAGAACTGGAATATATGTAATGCTTAGTTTTGTCTCTGGTTCTATAATTTTTGGTTTCTAATTAGGGAGTTTGGTGTACTTATCCAGGTTGTTAGTGCACAACTTTTTCTGTGTTAAGATAAACTCTCAGCTTTTTTTTAAAATATGCCAACTTATACCTATTAACACATTGTTAGATTGTTATTTTCATTATTAATTATCATTAATAATCTTTGTTTATAAAGTACCAACATTTTATGTAGTACTATATAGAAGGATAGACATAAATCTAATCAGTCAAAGACATAAAAACATTACAAACAAAAGCAGAATTATTTATTATTATTATTATCGTTTATTTATAACGCGCCAACATATTCCGTAGCGCTGTACATAGGATACGTTCAAGACAAAGATACATACAAATTAACACATAGTAAAACAAGGAGAGCCCTGTCTTTGAGTTTGCAATCCAGTGTCCATGGTGCTTTCCCTAAAGCACCTTGTGGGATTGAAACTCGCAGACTTACATGCTAAAGGTATTGTGTGAGGAAAAGGAGGGAGAGAGATTTGAGAGTGTGTTAGGGTGGAAGGTGATACGCTTCTTTAAAGAGATGTGTTTTTAGAGAGGTTTTGAATGTTTTGAGGCTGGAGGATAATCTGGTGGAGCGAGGCAAGGAGTTCCAGAGAATAGGGGCAGCACGAGAAAAGTCCTGAAGGCGAGAGTGAGAGGAGGTGACAAGAGTTGTGGAAAGAAGAAGGTCATTAGCAGAGCAAAGAGGGCGGGTGGGGGAGTATTTGGAGATGAGACCAGAAATGTATGGGGGAGTGCTCTTGTTGAGGGCTTTGAAAGTTAGGGTCAGGATTTTAAATTTTATTCTGGAGGTTATGGGAAGCCAGTGGAGAGATTGACAGAGAGGTGATGCCGACACTGAACGTTGTGTACGGAAGACAAGTCTAGCAGAGGCATTCATAATGGATTGAAGTGGAGATACTAGTACATATATAAAACTAGTACATATATAAAACTAAGATTACTGAATGCAATATAATTTCAATTAGATCAAGCAGGAAGATTCTGGAGTCGGCATTAAAATAGAGAAATAAGATCGTTTTTACATGATGGATAGTGTAATTTCATAAAGGGTCTGTAAGGAGTACAGTATATATATATATATATATATATATTATTTTTTTTATTTTAAAATTGAATACAAACTGAGACATATTTACCAGTGGAGTCATACAGGGCTAATTGCTGATGGCTGGTGTGGTTAATATATTTATTAGTTATTATTATTATTATTATAGTTTATTTATAATGCACCGACATTTTCCATAGCGCTGTACATAAATTAGGTTCAGACAATGATAAATACAGATTAACATTTAGCAAAGGAAGGAGGGCCCTGTCTTTGAGCTAGGAATCCAATGTCCATGGTGACTTCCCAAAGTACTTAGGATAGAAACTCGCAGACTTAGTTATATTACTAATGGGCTTCACAGGAAAGTTTGCCACTTTGCAGATGACACAAAAATATCTAACAAAGTAGACATTGAAGGAGGAGATGGCCAAATGGGTAGTGATTTAATAAAACTAGACCAAGGGCCTGGAATGTGGAAAATTCAATACTGATAAATGCAAATTCATGCGCTTAGGCCACAACACCCAAAAGCAGAACAATTATTTAATTTAAAATGGACTTATGAGTTATTATATTGCATTATTTAAAAGTACGCAACTAATGTAACAAAGCAGGAGGAAAAGGAAGTAGACTGCTTGGATGTTTTGGTAGAGGAATTGGCATCATAAAAAGAGTGCACTTATATCACTCTATAGATCCCTTATTAGACCTCACCTCTCTGCTCAGTATCCTGCCACCAGGATTCATTTCAGCTGAAACGACATTTAGTTTTTTTAAGGCCTCTATTCCATGGCTCCATATAAATTCTCGGAAAGGCTAACTCACAACTATGAGAGATTTGAAAAGCTCACACCAAGGAGCTTTTGCCCAGAGATCTCTAGCTCTAATATTCGCAGCGTGCTAGCAGGAGACTTTGAGTTTAAATAGCAGTAGTCTCCATAGAAATGTTTCTGAATGGTACCTGCTAACATGAACACACAATCCCAGCCTATAAAACAAACAAATGCAAGGGCTTTATGACCTGCTAACCCTAGGAGCCCAGCCAACCCCAGGATTCACTTTTTATAATGGCCATGCCATATGAGCCAGGGGATCTCCGGGATTCCCTCTCAATACCCGCTACCTTCTGTGAGCCTGGGTTTACCCTGGGATTCCCCCTCCATGCCCACTACCTCCTATGAGCTAGGAGATCTCCTATCTAAAATATAAGCATGGGGTTCCCATTGTAGCAAATATTAACCCCTTCTCATGGGGTCCCCATGGCACATAATATTAACACCTTTACCACAGGGTCTTTATGTACCCTAGTGATACCTAATCTTAACTCTATACCTCAGGGGTACTTATGGCACTCAACAGACTCCCATGGTATACTAAGTTATACCCATGAGGGTTCTCATAGACGCCCATGGCACCTAACATTAACCCCTATACCATGGTGGTCCTCAAAGACCCGTATGGCACCTGTCCTACCACCCCAGGGGTCCATATTGGACCCCCATGGACTCTACTCCTCCATGGAGAACAATAAGTACCCTTATAGTGCCTAACACTAAATACAGAAAAGAAAAAATACTACTGGAAATTGAAACAAAATTAAACCTATAAGAGGACAAACAATGCATTACCTATATTGTGGCAATCAGCAAAGCCCTTGTCCTCAGTCTTCAGCCCTGGATAATCGGGCACTTCCATGTTGGTTGAAGAATCGACCCTCTTCCATGAGGACCCCCAAGGTCATAGCTTAGTATACCATGCAAGTCTGTTAAGACACCCATTGTATAGGGGTTAATATTAGTTGCCATGGGAGACTATAAGGATTCCTGTGGTATAGGGGTTAATATTAGGTGACATGGGAATGCATAGGGACCACCAGAGTTATACTTTAAGTTATAACGGGTGTTTATAGGGACTCTGATGGTAAGGGGTTAATACTTGGTGCCATGTGGGTCCTTAAGAACCCCATGGTTATACTTTAGTTGGGGGATCCCCTGGTTCATTGGGGCTAGCATGTATGAAGGAGGAATTCCAGGGGATACCCCGGCTCATAGATTTCAGAGTAATCCTTAGTTTTAAAATAGAGATTTTTAAAATAGCTGTGGGACAGGCACTCAAGGCCTTACGATATTGAGGACATTTCAAGCACTGTGTGTTAGCTCTGGAATAGAGGTCTTAGTTTTTTTCAAGTTGTTCCTTATATGTTTGACCCTGTTTCCCGGCCAACAATTATGGTTCTGATTCACCATTTGTGAGTGGCCCCAAAAAGACCTGCCATGCAACCCATACCTAATACATTGTGTCCAGAATTTTAACAAATTAGAAACAATTCAAAGAATGGTATTTAAAATGGTGCATGGTCTATAAGGCAAAACTTATAATGACAGAAATCTGCAAATATATCAAAGGATTTTAAATGAAGTTGGAAGATTTAGAGGTAATATGAGAGCAGTAGATAAGTGGGACAACCCTCCAGTGAAAGTGGTAGTGTCAAATACAGATAAGGAATTTAAGCATGCCTGGGATAGACAAAATCCTATTTTGAAGCTTAATTAAACCAAGCTTTGAGATATAATGTGCAGAACAGGTTCTTATCTGCCTTAAAATCTATGTTGTAATCCGTGGCAGATGGTAGTCCATTTAGCAGGTCGGGTACACTGGAGAAAATGGCTACTTTACATAGCTTATAACCTTTTCTGAAAAGATGAGCTTTTAGAGAGCACTGAACCTGGGAATATAGCGAGACAAATATATATTTAAGGTGTGTGTGTGTTGACATAAAACTTTTTATGGCTCTTCTCCTAATAGAAGGTCGTTTAACACATACCTTCAAATTTTGTACTTAAATCATCCAATGTACCAATGATTCTGAGCCTTCCCAGGGGCTATGCAGATGTCATTGCATAGGCAAGTGATGAACTGTTAGTAATCATGACGGAAATGCTTCTGACATCATTATTTTCATGTCTTTGAACTGATCGGGGTGAAGGATATAATAAAGCCATCCATCACTAGCGCTCCAAGGTGTAGGTATATTATCTTCCGGAGTTTAGACTTCTCCTTCTAATGATAAGGTGAAGTCTAATATAGGGGTCAGTAAAAAGCTGTTTGAAAGACATTGATCTTTTCGGATCTGGTAAAGGAAAATGCTAAGATAATTTTTTCAGAGTTTGCTTAGATATGAATCAAAGATTTATTTGCTATTTAAATTCCTCGGATGTTGTGACTTCAGTTGTTTTCTTTGATGTGGGCAGATTTTCTTTTACTGATACAGAATTTGGTGTCTTATCGTTGAGTGGTATAATTTATTTAATTCAACTTGAATGATAATATTTTTAAAACTTTAGTAGCATTTTTAGGACATAGTATGATAGATTGACAAGTAATGTTTTTTTTCTCAGTAATTAGTGCTGAGCAAAGTATATAATACTAAGGAGACGTCATAAGTTTCCAGTAACCAGTTGAGTCCATTGAAAGAGATGCACTATATTTACATTTTTTTTTAAAATAGCTCTACATGTGGTAATTAGTTATTTTTTAAAATAATATTAAATATTATTACATAATTATGTGCTCTATGAATTAAATCTTACTCCCTAATTTTTCATCTGTTGGATTGACAGACCCTATTTTAAAAATGCATACCTTTGGGTTTCCCAGACACAATCAGCCTTATTAAATTGTGATTCGGCAAATTGAAAAGGGCTCTATTTAAGCACAAATAAGGCTGCAAATATCAATCACTTGAAGTAAAAAATAAAAACACCTGTATTCCAACTCATTTTAATAGTCTCCAAACAACGATCAGTTAATAGTAGCATTGTTTTCCATTGTTTGTGTGAGATGGCCTTATTCTCTAAAAGAGAGCAAATATTAAAAGTCATGTTAGTGATAGGTTTAAATTTACCATTTGTCAGAGTAGGCAGTAGGTACCATTTTTCAGCACTGAAGAATAAGTTAATTGGAAGTTTCTATGGCACACAAAGCTGTATCAGGACATTCTGTACAAGCTTTTCTATGATGAGCCTGAATTGTGCTGCTCATTAGGGGTGTGTTTCTACAAACCTAGGAGAGAAAATATTCAGGAGGCAGCAGGCTGACTGAAGCTGTTTGTATATGCACTATATGCACAGAATTGTATATACAATGATATCTCTGTCTGTAAGTGTTCTTGATATTTTCTGACATACTGCATATATACATTTTGTTCAGTCATGTCTGATTGTCTGTGACCCTATGGACATCAGCATTCTAGGCACATTTGTCAGCCACTGCCCCTCTGAGCTCCCTCAAGCTCATGTTGATTGCTTCAATTACCTAATCTATCCATCTTCTCCTCTGCCATCCTTTTCTTCATGTGCACACTTACATTTATGATTTGAGATATATAAATAGGAAAGGAGGAAAGTAAGTGGGGTGTGGGGGCACACACATCTGAATGGTTCAGGGCAGCATAAAACCTTAATACACCCATACTGCTCATCAAAACATTTCCTCTCTTATCTACATAACACGCTGGGAGATGTAATCCCACAATTCCACTCAAATGGCTGTGCAGTAAATCTCTTTTGGAGAAGTCATAGAGCTGAGATTTTTCATTTGATTTAACAAGTTATGGATTTGGAAATGATTTATGAATTCACTATGTATAGAAAATGTGTATGCTTAAGAGGCCATTTACCTCACCGTAAGCGCTCTTCATCATGTGAAAATGTACAGTATTGTTTTTTTTTAATTATCTATTTTTTTAAATTACAATAACAGCTGTTTACATGCAAAGTGTAGCCCTACATGGAGCTCTCACTGTGGGTCTGGCAATAGACAGTAAGTGACACATGCAAACACAGATTTTAACATGCTTTTAGGATATTTACTGTGATGTGGACCATATTGTGCTGAAATAAGTGGCCCTCTAAGAGACATGGAATTCACTTAAAAGGGCATCATCTTAAAAAAAGTCAGTTGTAGAGCTAGAAGAAGTTCATAGAAGGGCAACACAATTAATAATGGAAGGAATTGAGTTAAAAAGAAAAGCTAACCAAATTAGTTTTATTTTCTCTAGACAAAAATGATAGGTGAAATTTGATTATCTTAGATAAGTATTTACAGGGTCATATTGAATTTTTCTTACAAAGACGTAGGTCACCCCTTGTGGTTAGAAGCAAAATAATTTCATCTTAAAGAAAGGGTTCTTCACAGTTAGGTGAGTCAGATTGTGGAGTTTGTGACAGCGTACTCAATGTATAACTTTAAAAAAATGTTGGTTCTATTTTTGATTAAAAAACGCACACATGGTTATGTTAACCAGATCCACAATACAATCTGATTACCAGTTTTTGGGATCAGGTAGGATTTTTTTCCCCATATGAGATAATTTCAGTGTTTCGGTTGTTTTTTTTGTTTGCTTTCCTCTGGATCAATTCAGAATTCACCTATTTCAATGGTATAATGAGATATAAAAAAAGCTTTAACTTGATGGACTAAAAGAATAGGCAGTCTATGGGAAATTTGCATATTAATAAAAAAAAAAAAAAACTTATTTATTTAAAAAAAATGTTTTTGTATTCCATGTGACTCCATTTGCAGCTTTGATCAAGCACTACATTCCTTCTTTACTGCTGAGTCATTTGCATGATTGTGTACCGAGCTGGTTCTGAGCTCACACATATAGCCTGGATATCATCATTTGCATAGAAAGCTCCTTGAGAGACAGAGCAGCAAAGAAGGAATGTAGTGTTTGATCAGAACTTCAAATGGAGTCACATGGAGTAAAAAAATGGTTTAATGCTCAATTCTGATTCTTTTGTATACTACCTACATGGACAGTATGCATTTATAATAAAATGTCATACAATAGTCATTTAAGCTGACACCCCAAGTCAGTTGTGATGGCGGAATAGTTAGCAGTATGGGTGATGTCAGGAAACCAATAGATGGTGGGCTTTTTAAGAGCTTAGAAAGACAGAGAAATAGATGAAAGTTTTTATGTTGGCTGTTCAAAATGACTTTTTGTCCAAAACTTCAAACTAAAATATGTACTGAATGTGTCAATTTATTTAAAATAATTCTTTAATGAGTTTTTGAGTCCCCCCCCCCCCCTATGATGAGCTGAGACTGAGAGTCTAGAATATTTCATTATACCTCCAGGATTATGTGTTTTGTAACCTTTTTCCTGCTTAAAAAAATCACATTTAAATGCATTTAATACATAATGGGCCCGATTCAATTGAGCAATCGTAAGTTGCATCTTTTTAAGAGCTCAAATGGTTTACGGGTTATGGGCTTGAAAAACTTGCGGTTGTTAAACCTGGAACTTACAGCCCATCAAAGCCTTTGATCTTTCCTGTCCGCAAGAGTTAGGATCGCTAAAATCACAAATTGCTATTCAATTGCTACAAATCCCAAAGCCTGTAAATGTTTTCACACCCGTAAATGGCAAATGTATGAGAAAATCCTACGACTGCTAGAGAGGACCCGAAAGGCTCTGTCCGTATCGCTGTAAATGCAAATAAAAAATCAGTACTGCTCTGTAAATGATGGGGAAAGTAATGAAAGACATTAGAATTAATTGCACAACAGTCTCAGGCTTGAAAATCGTCAATAAAAAATAAAAAAAATGTTCTGTTTCATTTTGGGGTTATATCGATCTAGGGAATCAGTGAGTTAATACATATCAAGCCACCCACAGTAGAACAGTATTAGCATTCATTGTTACTATATTGTATTGTGCGGGTTTGCGAGTCTGATTGCATATCAAACCCCAAAACCTAATTGATTGACATGTAACCTCCATGTTTTACTGCTGTAATGATGGCGGCCTTATTTCGATATGGGAGGTTACGGCCTTGCTTAATTGATCATGTTCCAGCCCTGAACTGCTACGCACAAGTGGATGGTTTTCCGGTTTCGGCTTTCGGCCCGAAACTTGCGGTCTTGTTCAATTGAATAGCACCGGAATCGTAGCAGACTGCGACCCCGCAGACATACGGCCTGTATACCACAAGATGCGGGCTTCTAATTGAATCAGGCTCATTGTATTTATATTGGATTAAAATGCAAAATTCTCAGTTTGATTATAGTGAGGTAAGTTTGGTACTGAAAATACATTTTAACTGGTCATATTTCACATTTAATGTACACTACTATGGTGGAGGATAGTTAAATCAACAGCAAAAAAGATTATGCTAAACCATAGGTTTAAATTGTGGTGAGAACATCCTAATGCAAAAAAAGTATTTAAATGACAGAGAGAAAATAATAATGTTAATTGCTGATTTAAATTACTGAAAATAATAATGTAAATAATTGAAATAAATATATATGAGAAAATATTTTTTATAAAGTGGTGGTGGATATCTAACAGTTAAAACAGCAGAGCCGATTACAACAAGCAGTAAAGTGTGTTTAGTTGTATAGATAACATGTGTTTTACTATTTCAGGAAACATAAATAACCATTATTGCTTTTGTCAAGCTGTAGCTGCAGGCTGATGGATATTCTTGTAAAGGCAAAAAAATAATATAATTTGTACAACAAATTTGCTTAAAATTCTAATGTAAAAAGGTTTAAACTGGGTCAAGTTTTTGTAACTTCACTACCATGGCTTTATTCAGCAGTGGGGGTGCCCATTGCTATTATTGTCTACCTGGTTTGTCACCTAGCACAGGCCTTGGATATATTAATTTAAAATATTTATTTACTTTGGAGTGTTATAGAATTTTCTACAATCCATTTTACCTTTTAAAAATAACATGTGTTTTTATGTACTCAGTGTAAAATAAGTACCGTATATACTCGAGTATAAGCCGAGTTTTTCAGCCCTTTTTTAAAGGCTAAAAAGGGCCCCCTCGGCTTATACTCGAGTCACTCCCCCTAGTGTGTCTCTAACCCCCCCCCCCGTGTCTCTCTACCCCCCGTGTCTCTCTAACCCCCCCGTGTCTCTCTAACCCCCCCGTGTCTCTCTAACCCCCCTGTGTCTCTCTAACCCCCCCGTGTCTCTCTAACCCCCCCGTGTCTCTCTAACCCCCCCGTGTCTCTCTAACCCCCCCGTGTCTCTCTACCCCCCCGTGTCTCTCTACCCCCCCGTGTCTCTCTACCCCCCTGTGTCTCTTTCCCTCCCCCCTCCTCCTCATCAACCCCCCTCCCCCTCCTCAACCCCCTCCTCACTGTCTCCCCTCGGACCCGGTATATGCTAATGACGTGGCGCGCATGTGACGTGAGGTTGAGGGGGGGTGAGGAGGGAGGTTGAGGTTGAGGAGGGGGGTTGAGGTTGAGGGGGGTGAGGAGGGGGATAAGGATGGGGGGGTGAGGTTGAGGAGGGAGGTTGAGGAGGGGGGTTGAGGTTGATGAGGAGGGTGAGGAGCGGGATGAGGATGGGGGGTTGAGGATGAGGATGGGGGGGTTGAGGATGAGGATGGGGATTGAGGGGGAGGATGAGGATGGGGGGTTGAGAGGGGAGGATGAGGATGGGGGGGTTGAGGAGTGAGGTTGAGGGGGGTTGATGAGGGAGGATGAAGAGGGGGTTGAGGATGAGGAGGGAGGTTGAGGATGAGGAGGGGGGTTGAGGTTGAGGAGGGGGGTTGAGGTTGAGGAGGGGGGTTGAGGATGAGGGGGGAGGTTGAGGATGAGGAGGGAGGTTGAGGATGAGGAGGGAGGTTGAGAATGAGGAGGGGCGTTGAGGAGGGTGATAAGGGAGGGGGGAAGAGACACAGGGAAGGGAGAGGGGAGAAGAGACAAAGGGAAGGGAGAGGGGAGAAGAGACACAGGGAAGGGAGAGGGGAGAAGAGACACAGGGAAGGGAGAGGGGAGAAGAGACACAGGGAAGGGAGAGGGGAGAAGAGACACGGGAGAGAGAGGGGGGACACAGGGGGCAGCACATTTCCCACCCTCGGCTTATACTCGAGTCACTCATTTTACCCAGTATTTTGTGGTAAAATAGGTGCCTCGGCTTATGCTCGGGTCGCCTTATACTCGAGTATATACGGTATCTGACCATTATTTATATTTACTATACAAAATTTTTTAATATATAAATGCCTTTTTATCATCCACTCTAAAAGTTAATTAGGCGTATTAATAAATATACAGTAACATTCACATCCCCAAATCTCCAGGTTATAATTTGGATTCTATTCATCAAAGTTTCTCTCCAATTTACATAAGAGGTTCTATAAAAAAAAACAACTGCAATATAGGGAGTTTTACCAAACTAGTAGAAATATCTTACCTGAATATACCCCACACTTCTATTGTTATCATTTGTTAATATTTTATTTAAAAAATATATAAATAAATCTGATTTAAATTCCTTATTTCATTCATGCTTAGAGAACATTGGTCTTTATTTTATTATTTACATTGTTGTAACCAGAAAATTTATAAAGGTGACTTAATCAATTCACAAAATACCTTAACTGAGTTGTTCATAGATTAGGAGTTTTCATTGTTTACCTCTAGGTTAACTAATTGTTTTTAAATGTGGCAGACCTTTTAGGAAAATGCTTTAAAGGAATGGTGACACTCAAAAATGCAACCGGAAAACCTTGTCGGAAGTTATGTTCCCTCAGGTAGAGTGACACGGATGATTGTCAGGAGCAAGTGAATTAACCTTCTTAGCATTCCTGGTTGTCCCCGAAGGTGGGAGGCTTCATCTGTCAAATTCATGCAATATGTGTATTGAAGATTAATTAAAAAGGCGATGTGATTAAAAATGTTTTATCATCCATGGCTTGAAAATTATAAACGTTTTCATATGATAAATGAGTGAACTATAGAGTATAAACTTAAATTACAGTAAGGCGAGGGGGAATTATTACATTTAGATTGTAAGTCTGCAAGTTTCAATCCTGCGCGGTGCTTTAGGGAAAGCGCTATGGACACTGGATTCCAAGCTCAAAGACAGGGCCCTCCACTCTTTGCAATGTGTGAATCTTGAACTTGTCATTGCCTGTAACTTTACTTATGTATAGCAATACGGAATATGTTGGTGCGTTACAAATAAACGATAATAATAATAATAATAATGATACAGAAAGAACTAGCTTGAAATTACTATGGTTATTTTTGATACTAGCGACTTGCCTGTCAAAAAATTACGAAAATAAGATTGTAAGGCAGGTAATGGTGTTTGGTTGCGACATTAATTTTGTAGCTGAGCTACAGTGATCCTTTAAGTGGATCACATATTGGCTATTAGTGAGGTAATATGGACAAACACAGTAAGGTTGTCCTAAAATAAATCTTTTACGTAGATATAATTAACTTAATGATTCTTTTATTTCTTTTATTTCTTATCTGCCATGAAAATCTCTATTTCAATGACTAATCTTTGTTGTATCTGAACATGGGTGTAGGAACTGGGGGAAATGGGGGGACAAATCCCCCCAGATTTTTCTAAGTTTGTATGTATGTATAAATAAGCTATTTTACGGCCTGTGTTATTGTGGCTCCTACACCTCTGTATCTGATTCTAAGTCACTAGACTTCTTAATTTCTTTTAAGGTTTGGACAGTGTTACTCAATATGGTTTTTAATAATGATATTAAAAAGCCACGGGCAATATAAAGCACATTCTAATTTCCATTATTAAAATATTTCTAAAGTGAGATTAACCTTTAATAACTTTTCTTATTTCTTGTCTTCAGGGCATATGTATCACTGCACTGGCTTTCAAGTTAATTGTTGTAATTTTGACTTCAATAGGTCAGGAATCTTAATGATGTCCAAAGAAGAAAAAAAGACGCCTTTAGGCTGTGTCTTCAAAAGATTATCAGTTCTTTAATTATAGTTGATTTCCTAATTGTTTGGGAACCTGCTTTGTTACAGAATTTTGATTCATTCTCTTACATTTCTCAATGCATGTAATAAAACAATATAATGAGCTGAAAAAGGTACAGAGGAGGGCAACACAACTAATAAGGGGAATGGAGGGGCTAAGTTATGAAGAAATTAAATTAATCAGTGTTGCAGTGTTCTCAAAAACTTTTTTTCATTTCTTTGTTTAATTGGGACCCCCCCACTATAATTAAAATTTATATGTGTATATATATATATATATATATATATATATATATATATATATATATATATAAATATACACATACTGTATATATGTATATATATATATATATAGTACATTTATGTCTAAAACTAAAACTCACATTTCAATGTCTAAAACTATGTAAAATAAGTTGTTTCATGCCCAGAATTCAGAGAAATACAGTTATTACACTACATTCTGGGAACCTTGGCAGGGACATGCAAATGTTCCAACAAAGGCTTCACTCTTGGAATCCATAACCATATCAAAACCATATCCCTAAAGCATATGCCTGCTGAATCAAACAGCTTTGAGCAAAGCTAGAGTTGGATTATACACAAGCTAGGAATCCCACCCACGTATAGCTGTTACAAGGTTACTGCCTATCATCAGCGTGGGGGCGGTTCCTTAGCTCGTGTAATGGATATTTTGAGGAGGTACAGTGGATATATTTTATATACGATGATGAGGCTGTATCCTTGAAAAAGCTGTACGTGGGTGGGATTCCTAGCTTGTGTAAAATTGATGAAAAGACGAAAAGAAAAGTGGTCTGGGAGGCTACCAAGAGGCCTACAGCAACATGAAAGGAGCTGCAGGAATATCTGGCAAGTACTGGCTGTGTGGTACATGTGACAACAATCTCCCGTATTCTTCATATTTCTGGGCTATGGGGTAGAGTGGCAAGACAAAAGCCTTTTCTTACAAAGAAAAACATCAAAGCCAGGCTACATTTTGCAAAAACACATCTGAAGTCTCCCAAAAGCATGTGGGAAAAGGTGTTATGGTCTGATGAAACCAAGGTCGAACTTTTTGTCCATAATTCCAAAAGATATGTTTGGCACATAAACAACACTGCACATCACCAAAAGAACACCATACCCACGGTGAAGCATGGTGGTGGCAGCATCATGCTTTGGGGCTGTTTTTCTTCAGCTGGAACTGGGGCTTTAGTTAAGGATAGAGGAAATTATGAACAGTTCCAAATACCAGTCAATATTGGCACAAAACCTTCAGGCTTCTGCTAGATAGCTTAATATGGAGAGGAACTTCATCTTTAAGCATGACAACGACCCAAAGCATACATCCAAATCAATAAAGGAATGGCTTCACCAGAAGAAGATTAAAGTTTTCGAATGGCCCAGCCAGAGCCCAGACCTGAATCTGATTGATAATCTGTGGGGTGATCTGAAGAGGGCTGTGCGCAGGAGATGCCCTCACAATCTGACAGATTTGGAGTGTTTTTGCAAAGAAGAGTGGGCAAATCTTGCCAAGTCAAAATGTGCCATGCTGATAGACTCATACTCAAAAAGACTGAGTGCTGTAATAAAACCAAAAGGTGCTTCAACAAAGTATTAGTTTAAGGGTGTGCATACTTATGCAACCATATTATTTTTATATTTTTTCTTCCCTCTACTAAAAGATTTCAGTTTGTTTTTCAATTGAGTTGTACAGTTTATAGGTCACATTAAAGGTGGAAAAAGTTCTGAAATAATTTATCTTTGTCTCATTTTTTTGCAGCACAGAATCCTGACATTTTAACAGGGGTGTGTAGACTTTTTATATCCACTGTATATATACACACACATATATATGTATAGATATAAAATCTTCGGACCGCAAGGAGGGGGGGGCGGGGGCGTGGCAAAAACAGCCACACCACTGTGTGAATGTGATTCCTGTTAGCATAACAAGTATAATTCCCTTTATTCTATAACTGAAATAAGAGTTTTTTACATTAGTTATATTTACTGGAAGGCTTATAGCAAAGCTTTGGGTCGTGCTATTGGATAGTTGCTCTGTGGAGTTCAGAGAAATTCTATAGTGAATACTGTGGTGGTGATGATGATGATCATGCCTAAGGCTTTTTCACATACAAACCAAAAAAAAAAAAAAACCTGAGTGCCCGGATTGCAGTAGCACTCGGTGAGATGTGTAGGAAATATGAAACAGAATTTGGAGAGAAAACTGATTGGCTTCATTGCATATTTGAGATTTATCACATAAGATTAGTGAATTAGCCCCCCCAGCCCCATTTTATTTTTAAACACAATGGCCAAAATTCAAATCATCACACAGATGATGTGATAATAGTTTTCCCAACAGAAAATGCCACTGAAACCTTCAGCAAAGCACTTTACAGTCCCTGCGAAAATACCTTGACAGCTTATTACTTTGCACTCTCAACACCAATATGCCATATTTTGAGAATATATTGCTTAAATAACCACTGTATGAAAGGTTTTTTAAGGCATTCTGCTAATATAGGTAGCATGCCAACAAATGAGAAAATAGCACATTATTAAAAAGTCCCCCTAGAAGGACACATCGGCAACAGAGGAAAGTAGAGCTTGAACAAGGCTGCAAATAGAGTTACAGGGAATAAAATTTAAATAATTAATTTTTTTTTTTTTTATAATATGCTCGTTCCTGATTCTTTGGAATACAACCTACTGTGTACTTTCCATGGGCCTGTTTCAGCCTAGGACAAAGAGGCCCATGTCTAGGGCAGCACATTTTTAAGGATCATTAGGCCGCCTGAAGTTGCCATGGAATATGCACAGAAATGTCTATATGCAGAAAATATTCTTTCGGTGAGAGTGCCGTGCACTTACTGACTTACTATGGGGCCTCATTCTATTATCGGCCGTAAATCGGCCATAAGGCTGCGATTCCTTGCGAGGGTTCAGTTAACTCGCGATTCTATTATACGGCCCCGCAAGGATCTCCTTTTACGGCCGGCCGCATATCTTGGAACCGGCCGTAAACTGTGAAATATAAAAACTCAAAAATAAATTCAAGCCTGCACTGTACAGCTCTGTAAATGCTAGGGATCATATTGGGGGACATGAGGAATAAAAGGAACCCACTCTCAAGCTTGCACATCTGCCCAAACCCGAGTTCAAATTAACTGTTTATTTGCCGGCTGCGGCGTGGGCGTGTCTGAGGTGCTCCAAGCACTCTGGACTTTTTACATGGATATTTTACGGATATTAAAAATTAAATATTTTACGGATTTGAGTACAGGATAATTATGTGCTATTTTTTCTAACACCTAAAATCCCTTTATAGTCTTCTCAAAGTGCAGGATGGCTTTATTTGAGCTATTTTATGTGCTTAATTGGTGCTAGCGAGACCTTTTTCCTGCAAGTAACTGCGGCTCGTTTTTAGCCTTGCAGAGAGGTTTCCCGGAGCAATTGAATTGCAAATCTCTTGCGGCCGTTTTAGATCAAAGGCTTTCCTCCGGCGCGATCGGCCGCAAGAGATAGCAAGGCACCGGCCGCAAGCCTGCCGGAGCCTACGGCCGTAAGGGAATAGAATAGCAGAATAGCTTGCGGCCGGTCCTTGCGGCCCCGCAGCGGCTGCGGCCGATAATAGAATGAGGCCCTATATGTTTACCTAGACACATATACACTTAAAACTTCCTATATAGGTGTGTGGTAATCTTATGATTAGGATTTAACGAGAGGAAAGCAGGAGGAGGAAGTTGGTCGTTGGGGGGTGCACAAAAAAACATGAACTTTTCATACAGTAGTCCTTTAAAGGCATATGCTTCAAGTTTTAAATTATTTGGTAACTGTTAATATTGTAAGTTTGCACGTTTTCAGTCTTATGTTGGGAAAGTACTATGTACATGAGATTCTGAGCTAAAAGACAGGGCCCTCCATTCTTTTGCACTCTATTAAAATTGTTTCTGCTTTGTACCTAACCCCTGTATATCACTATGGAATATGTTGGTGGCATTACAAATAAAGGATCATAATAATAATAACAACTGATAAATGTCCTTGTGGAGTGACAATCAGTTTTTGTTTTAAAAGCTGTAGGACATAATTACCACAATAAAAGATAAATCTATCCCCCTCTCTTCTAACACACGTCTCCAACTGCCTCTCTAGTATATCCTCTTGGATGTCCACCCACCATCTCAAACTCACCATGTCTAAAACTGAACTCCTAATCTTCCCTCCAGCTCCCACAGCGTAAATTCCTCACATCTCTCACACTGTCAACAACTACATCATCACCCCTTCGCCCAAGCCCATTGCCTTGAAGTTCTACTGGACCCCAGTCTGTATTTCATCCCTCACATACAATCACTAACTAAATCTTGGCTTCTCCATCTAAATACCATCTCCAGAATTCGTCACTATCTTACACAAGACACAACTAAAATCCTTATACACTCTCTCATCATCTCTCGACTAGACTACTGCAACTCACTTCTTGTTGGCCTACCTACCACCCGACTGTCTCCACTTCAATCCATTATGAATGCCTCTGCTAGACTCATCTTCCGTACACAACGTTCAGTGTCGGCATCACCTCTCTGTCAATCACCCCACTGGCTTCCCTTAGCCTCAAGAATAAAATTTAAAATCATGACCCTAACTTACAAAGCCCTCAATAATAATGCTACCCCTTACATCTTTGCTGCTCTCATCTCCAAATACTCCCCACCCGCCCTCTTCATTCTGCTAATGACCTTTTTTCTACAACTCTTGTCACCTCCTCTCACTCCCGCCTCCAGGACTTTTCTTGTGCTGCCCCTAGTCTCTGGAACTCCTTGCCTCGCTCCACCAGATTATCCCCTTGCCTCAAAACATTTAAAACCTCACTGAAAACGCATCTCTTTAAAGAAGCGTATCACCTTCCACCCTATCACACTTATCACCTCTCTCCCCCTCTTTTACCACTCACTATCCCTTAGATTGTAAGTCTGCGAGTTTCTGTCCTAAGTACTTTGGGAATTCACCATGGACATTAAATTCCTAGCTCAAAGACAGGGCCCTCCTTCCTTTGCTAAATGTTAATCTGTATTTATCACTGTCTGAACCTAATTTATGTACAGCGCTACGGAATATGTTGGCGCGTTATCAATAAACTATAATAATAATAAATCGGAATAAAAAATGTTTTTGAGCAGTTATAAAAAAATAATTTAAATATGTTTTAATTCCTTTTTTTGGAGTAGGGGACTAGTTGGTTGGCAAACAATCTTATAATATGAGTTTGAGTATCCATCTGGGCCTGGGGCTTTTCCTAATTTCAAGTTGTTAATGGTCTTGTGAATCTCTTCATTGGTAATTTCAGAATTGGGCATGTCAAGTTCCTGTGTAGAAGCTGTAGCTAAGTCATATTTATTTAGCAAATCATGCATAGTGAAGTTACTAATCTTTGATCTAGAGGAATACATTTCCTGATTTTTTTTAAAACAGGTTTCTTTTATTTTAGATTGGTTCATGGTGATTATTCCTGCATAATCGTTTATTTGATATATCTGGGCTTTGTTTTTTTTAAAGCTAGCATTGGAGAGGGTTTGCTAACCTGGGTATAATATTTTTGTTGGGTTCTTCTGATAGCTTTTTCGATTTATCTGAAAGAACTGCGTCCAGTTCCAGTCTAGTTTTATCAATTAGTAGTTGCATATTGCTTGATTGTTTGTTCTGGTTTATTTTTTCGAGATTTTGTAAATTTATTAAATAAGGCAGTTTTTGTCATATTTTGTTGTTTTTTTATAAGCAGAGGCTATCTTGATCAATGAACCCCTAATAAAGGCTTTATGGGTTACCCATGTCCAGCCTATTTCGGTTTCAGGAGTATCATTATGAGGAAAATAGAGGTTGAGGATTTTTTTAATGGCTGGATATTGGTAATATAATTGTACGTAACCTATAAAAGATACTGCTGTTGTAGGCTTGAAAAAATGCCTCAATGGTAGTTAAAAATATGATTTTTCTTTAGTAAGTTAGGAGAACTTGGGTTTTCACAGCATGCTGCTCATAACACATCTTAACAAGCCCATTAAAGGTATAGTATGCTCTTATAACTTGCTCTGCTGCATCTGGCAGAGCAAGTTATGTTATAATTTAAAATAACTTGTTTTTTATGTTTTATGTAGTTGATTTTTTTATTTTGCACTTTATTATTATTATGTTTGTTTACAATAACTCACATGCCCCCAGGCTCTGCGCCCACAATTCCTAACTTATGTGTCTTCAATGCAGCCAATCGCTGCATACAAACGAGTGTTTAGGCTTTATTCAATGGGGAAGTGTCATCCAATCAGATACTTCCCCATCGCACATGCAAAGTACACCCCTTTTTGGATGCTGAGAGCGCAACTAGCGCCTCTCAGCATCCCAACGCTGCACAAAAGAGCAGAGAGCTGATCACAGCCTCAAACATGATATTTCTCTTAAAGGGACACATATACATACACAGACAAACACACACACTACTACTAATATATAGAAACATGCCTTTTTATTTATGTTCAAATACTTTGTTATAATGTTTTTATGATTGTTCCTTACTTACTTTAGAGATAGTTCGTCCCTGCAGAAAGAGGAGAGAGGAAAGTGTCTGACAAACAAGGCAGATCAGCCTCTATCCATGAAGTCACTGTGGTGCTGAGCACACCCCCTGTCAGTCTAATCAATTCTCACAGAGTTTAATGAAGACACACCCCTGCAACCTGGTTGGTTGAAGTATTTTAGGATTAGGAACGGAACTCTGTCTGACCTGTGAATGAAGGGAGAGGACTGTCTCTGAATTGTAAACAACCTGAAAATCATGCATTTTTTAGAATTGCTTTCTCAATGAAAAATTTTAATATTTCAAGAATTGAAAAAATATTTCAACATGCCTTTTGGAGATCTATAATATGGTCCAATATGTGCTAAATTTTCTGTCCCTTTAAACAATGAGCCACGTTAAGCTTGCTTTTAAAGTGAAAAAAAAAAGTCTTCAGGAAATCGAACATTCGAACTGTGATGCTGATTGCAAGTTATCGCAGCTATCACACCCATGTAACCCTTCCACAATCCTTCAGTAAATTCCCCTCATTGTTATAATAACTTGTGGTTCTAAAGACTGACGATATCTTCCAACCCTACCACAACTGAATACATCAGACATGTTTATTGTAATGTGTGCTCTAGTATGGAAATTAAAGGGCCCTCATTCAATTGCAATTTGGCCAATTGAATAGGGGTCTAAATAAGCACATAACATATTTTTTTAAAGAAGTTTTTTTGTTAGCAAGCATCTATCCAAAAGAAAGGTTTTCACTAACTAAAAACTTCTTTAATAAAAACATGCTATGTGCTTCTTTAGGGCCCTATTCAATTGCCCACATCGCAATTGAATGAGGCCCAAGGAATTCAAACTTGTGTCTAATTTCAGCATTTGTTTCTTCTGAATTGCACAGTTTATTTAAAATATTTTTGAATAGCCTTTAATAATTTATAAATTAAAGATTTCTTTCTTTACATCTCCCTTAAGCTAATGATATAACTTCCAACTTCTATTTATTAGACTGATGCGTTTTGTATTATATGGAGAAAATCAACCAAAATAGAGTTAGGTAAATGTACACATTTATATACAAGCAACTATAGCCTAAACAAGAAACAAATAAGAGAGTCTGTTGCTTTGAAGTGGTTTACAAATGTACTGATACAGCTGTATATAATATGTCCAGATGTTTTCCTACAGGCTTCCTGCAGCTGTAATTATCTCTGGTCTCTTTTCTTTGGTCATCGTAACAGAAGACAGCATTAAAGAGGCTACATCTGCAGCATCTGACAAAAAAGGCAAGTTTCTTAGAAACTGAAAAATACTTCCATCAAAGCCTCAGAGAATGTCTTTGCAGCTTTTATGAATCTTAGCTAATCTAACCCAAAGGAAGAGACATCACATATAATAGTTGTCAAACTACGAAACGTCGTCACGCTTTGCAAGCTCACAAAGCGAGCTTGCAAGAACTTCGCGAGGGACGCAGTTCAGAAGCGGGACTTTGAAAAAATACATCTAACACGCAATGACTAAATATGGCCTTACACAAAAAAAGACGAGACACGGGATTAGAAAAAAAAACATTACAAACTTGCAAAAATATGACCTTAACGGCCGAACCGCGCACAGCAGAAAATATAAAAAAAACAATTAATACACACAAAAATTAAATAAAAACCTTACCCACAGCAAGGGGGGACACCCAGGACGTCTGGAAGTGAGGTTACACCTCAATTTAAGTCCAATTTACAGAGTTTAGACACAAAATCGCCGTCATTTTACAACACTAACTTACAGAATGCGGAAGTACACAGCTACACTAACGGCTTCCCCTCGCGCATGCAGCCTATTTACACTACACACTGCACACATTGCTGACACTTACACCTCAGCCAACAACAGTGCAAATCTACATTGGATGCTGCAGCAAAATCAAAACAGATCTTCAGCACAATGCTTGCTGCATATATTAATTACAAATAGGTAAGGTATATTAATTTATTAATTAATTAATTATCATAACAACCTACATATACACAAAAAAAAAACCACTATCGCAATAAACGCCAAAGCCCTTCACCGCGCACCTGACAAGGAGCGCCAACGGTGCTCATAGCGCACAAATTACACCAGGGGACAGCCTTGCAAAAAGCTCAAAAAGGAGATCAGGGCGGAACTTACAATGACAGCAAAAGCACCTATGATATAAAAAAATACACCAACCAAGAGGTTCTCAATTAGCGCCGAAGGCGCTCATTGCTAGCAACGCGATGAGCACCAAAGGCACTCAGTGCGAGGCTGGCAATAAGCGCCGAAGAATCTCAGACCACCAAAACACTTACTGTTTGTGGCAAACAGCATTACCTGCCTTACAAATTTATTGCCCCGTCATTTTTGATGGGCAAGTCGCTAGTATTAATATATTTGACTAAACTCATTAAAAGACTAACAAGTAAGGGCCCCATTCCAATCTTTTAGACAAACATTTACAGTGGAAGCTTACAGGTAACTTGCAATTCTTTTCCAACAAATAAAAAAAATCAGCCTGAAATTAGCTGTGTTAGCAAGATACAGTGAGCTGTCAAATTCCAATTTCCCTCAAAGCCATCCCAAATGGTTCCAAATGTGCTCTGCGCAGGTATGTACTGTACCTATGCGCTTTTTTCCTCCCCAATCATACCCATCTTGATGACCACCGTAGAGGCAGAAAAGTGCCTCTGAAAATGAAGCATCCGATCTGATGCTATGAACTGTTTAACACCTATAGCCACATTAAATTCCCTGGACATGTAAAACCGTAGCCCGTAACATTGCCTGCAAGACTCGCGGATATTAAATTGGCCCTGTAAAGCAAGCCGCTCCCAATCTGCGTGTTAAAAGAAAAAAAAGGCTACAGGACGTGAAAATTTGAACTGGACGCCCGCAAATCCTTTGTTCTCTCAAGCTACGTTCAAATTACGCTATTAAATTGCAACAAATTTCCAATATGGAAGTGTAGGGAATACAATACTATCATTGATTAAAGAAAAACAGCCTCAATCAGGATAACAGCACAAGTCACTTCAGTATCAAGTCACTGCACGAGCTTCTTCACTAATGATGAATTAAAATTCTATTTAATTGTGGGTGTGTATCAACTTTACCACAGCAAATAGAGCACTTTATTAAAAATATTTTATAAACACTGGTAAAGGTTTAGAGCACAAGCACTTTATGCACTAATATCAAGAGAATATACAATCATAAAATCCAAATAACCTGAAAAGACTAATGTGGCATAGCAATATAAGAAAAATAAAATTAAAAACTTGGAGAAGTGACGCCAATACCTGAGTATAAAATAACTCCGTTCTTAAACGTTCGTATTTTAACAAGAACAATTTTAATTCAATAATAAAGTTTTTAAATATGTTAAATTGTGGCTAAAATAATAATTTCCACAAAAGGTGTTCTTTATGTAATTTTCTCTTTATGAACTGTCCTCAACAATTCGTGATTACAAACAAAGAATTTCCAAACCACTATGGAGTTCAAGCCCGTAACCTGCAAAATGGAGGCAAAAACATTACAGGCTCCAAATAGGACCCGCAAAGGATTTACAGACAACTTTTAAATACTGTAAAGGACAATATAAACACACCAGTGCACTTTAAAACATGGGGAAAGCATAGAAGGGCATTACAATTACTTGCACAATAATCCCACCATAAAAAAATGCATTTAAAATTATTTTATTTTTAGTATATGTTGTAATGGTCATGCATATGACAATATGAAAAGCCATGCTGCAACATGCACAAAGCAAATAAAGACACACTACCTGATTAAATAGCAAAACAAAACATGAAACTCATGCCATATTAACCCTTTCTCACTCACAGAGGCTCTATTGTGGACCCTAAAATATAAATATAATAGCATATAGATCTCACTCATCACATCTACATTTGGGAACACAAATAGTGGCCATATTTTACCGCCACATTATATATATCAAGTACCTGGTGAACATTTTATTATTTGTTGTCCAGTCCTTCAGTCGTGTCCAACTCTCTGTGACCCTCTGGACTGCAGCACATTTAGCCAGGTCTCTGCCTTTGCTGTTCCACAAGGTTTGCATGCCAAAGATACTAGAGTACCACCACTTAGCAATCCACACTAATGTCAATTGTTGAATAGCAGAACATAATGGGAGGTCACAAAATGGGAATGGCTATATATCTTGGCACATGGCCACCGACAATGGCATGTGACTTACCAGGATGGGTGTAGCGGAGATTACCCTTGATGGAGGTGAGCTGGCTGTTGATCCATATGCCTCTGCAAAGCCTCTATGTGTGTTTGCACCCCCTTCTGATGGGTTACAGTAGATAAGTGTGTGGTGTATGTTCCTCTGGTCCCCTTCAGCATTGCTAAGTGGTGGTGGTGAAGGAGCTTGTGTACTGCAATGAAGCTGTGAGCTGTACCATGTAGGGTCACTCTAGGTCATAGCAGAGAGGTCAGACAAATCACAGTCCACTAGAGAAGGAACTGGCAACCAGCTCCAGTATCCCCTGTCATATTCATTATAAGCCCTCAGGGGAATTTTCATACTCCACAGTATTAATAATTGGACTTGGCCTGTGTATTAACCCTTTATTATCATTATATTTGATATTTAGTATTATATGATATCTAATGCTATCATGATTACGATCAGAAATCACTCCATTTAATTGAAGAAAACATTAATTTGCATAGCACTTACAACTTGTCTAGATCTGCTCAATGAAACATATGATTCAACCTCTGGATTGTGTAATCCAATCCAGTTTCACATATACAGTGTGGTAAAAAAACAAAAATCTGAAAAAAGGGGTCAATTAAAAAAAGGCGGAAAAGGATAAAAAAAACTAATCAAAATGCATGTACAGTGCAGAGCTAAATACTGTAACTGTAACAATATACCAACTCACCTGATTCCCATCTGTAAGCATTACTAACTATTAGCTACGTCTATGGATAATCAGCAATATGGGGAAATACCCTTTAATACAGAGAGGACACAAAGGTCAGCAGCCAGATTCACTGTCACTTACATCAGACCCAATGATCTGTTCTCAGATATTGAGGTCAGGATCACATGCTTCACTAGTGCATATATTAGTGCTGGCTTAATATGCCATTGTGAGACTTTGCAAGTCCACCGCCATAGCAGTATTAGTCTACATTTAAGCTAACAATCATGTCTGAGATTACTGGCTGTATGATAGCTTTAAGATTGTGGTAGCTACATGTTAACGGGGGCTGTCATTGAAGGAATACTGTATCTACCTGAGAGGCACTGGGAAAAACCTACACCTCTTACATTTCCTTCACAATGCTTGCAGATGCAGAAGATGCCTTCATGGACCCAAATTGTACCTAGCCACAGGGCCCACATCCTCCATGGCCGACCGCCGTCTCCCTGCTGGTGGTGGTGAGGGGAAGCAAACCCCCGGGAGGCAGCGGCACTACAAGTGTTGATGGTGGGAGGAGAAGAGGGGCCGGGCTGTGGGTGTCCATATGCTGCCTCCGGGGTAGTGGAGGCGGGGCTGGGGACAAGTCTGATCCCTAGCAGTCTGGCCAGGTAAGACTCCGTCATCAGGTGGTGCCTCCTCTCCTCCCTATCGTGCCTTGCCAGGCTGAGCATGAGCTCCCCATGATTAGTGGAGATGCTGGCCTGGATCCCCTGAAGACAGTCCAATTGCTGGCGCATGATGGCCAGCATCTCCGCCTGGCTTGGTGGGGTTGGTGATGGAGGTCTGTGGGGTGTTGCTGGGTGAGGAGGTGGTGGTGATTGAGTGGAGTGGGCAGGGTCTGGGGCCCGGGTGAACTTGTGGTGGGGTGGGTGTTTCTGTGGTGGTGGTGGCGGCAATGCCAGCGCACTGCTGTGGGGGGAAGGAGGTAGTGGCTGCCTGCTGGTCTTTGGAGGAGGGGGATAGTGGGGTCATATCCCGACGGGGTTGCCGGAGGTCCGGACGGTGACCCCACGAACCAAATTACATCCTTCTCCTCTTCTGAGTCAGGGCAATCAGACCCTCTTCCTTCCTCCTCATCCTGCGCCGGTTCCTGCTGGGCGGGGGCTTGCTCCTCCACATCCTGCTCTGATGGAGCCGATGCCTGCGCCTCTGGCTTGCCACTGGACCCAGACCTGCTCCTGGATGCTGAAAGATAGAAAAAAAAGGTATATGTCATTAGTATGATGAATAATACATTGTTATATGTTCATTCCTAACTATCTGGCATCTAGGCTTGAACCTGGGTGATTTTCCTAATTGCAACTCAGATTAGCTATCATATGCTAGATTTGATCTATTCTTTGTTGACCCCTTTTTCTCAGCCTGGGTGTTTGGCTATAGAGCCACCAGACTTCTTGGCTCCAGAAATGGATTATTTGCATAAACACCTCCATTGTCTTTGTAAATCTGCTTTGTTCCATTGTTTGCCAGATTAAGTTAATCCCATCTGATTTGTGCTAGAGACGGCAGGATGTGGATTGAGGGGTAATCCCATTGATCTCAGGAAGCAACTTCCAGACCCCATGTGGGGTCATCTCCTGTTATTGTCTGCCACCACCCTACCTTGGTTGTACTGTGTACACCCCCTCTGTATCTATCCCCTTTAAATACTGTGGTCTTCTTCAAAAATAAATCAGTTCAGCAGAGACATATATAAATTGTATAGTCTCTTTATTTGGTTCCTGGTGGCTGCGATACTAAAGATATCTCTACCCTACAAGTAACCTGTTTTGGTCACTACCACAGGAAGGTTACTGTGACTCCTAGAAGCGCTGATTCCTGATGGAGAGACTCTGACTGATGCAGAAGGCTTGTATAGCCCCTACACTTGGATCATCACATTTGGTTTATGGTTTTGATCATTCTTGGCTCCTAACACTATCTTGATTCCTGCTTCGTTCTGTAACTGTATAGGCTGCAGTGGGCACACCAATAAATGGACTACCTGTTGGTTGATTATTGTTGTTGTGCCCAGGAATGACAGTGATTTGTCAGCTTCATGGATTTAATAACGCATTCATTTACCCCTTGTTAACCCCATGGAGCTGACATGTCAGTGTCCTTGTTGGTCATCATGTACATGTGTAGTGTGTGTGATGCACATGTGGTGGCATGTTGGTGTATGTGATATTCACCTGACATGGAGGCTGGGTCCTGTTGGGCCACCGGGCCTGAAGCTTCAGCGGAGGGCAACAGTCTCAGAAGGTCCTTGGCGACCATCTCCCACTCATTATAGGTCAAGCTGCGGCCCTTGTCCATCATCCTCCTCACCTTGGCCCTGATGTCGTCAAATCTGTGCTTGACAAACCTCACATCACTTGGCGCTGTGCCTACTGCAGTTACCTCTGCTGCTACCTCCTTCCAAAACGAAGCCCTAGGCCCTGGCTTAATTTACCTTCCCCCTGCAAGAATCATGGGGCGGCCACGGATAGCACAGAGGAGGACCACATTCTTGCATATAAATGTGTGGTGTGACCTAACTATATATGTCTCTATGTGTGTTCTTTAAATTATGTGAATTGCAAATATGTGGAATCTGTAAATATGTGTAAGCAAGTATTAAGTCTAAATTCGTATGAAATAGAATGTAAATGAACAAAATCGCAAATTACCTCTCTCAAAACTCTCCTACTCTCTCTCCAATTGAACCTAGCCTCCAACTCCAGGACCTGCGTGCTACTTTGAAAGAAAATACAACACAGTCAACGCATGGCCGTGTGGAACTCAAATTTATAATCTCCCATTGTCAATCATATTCGGCTAAACCGCTTTCTATTGGCTGGAAGTTTTGTGTCGTACTACATTATTGCGCAATAGCAATGTTATGGGCGATTGCGGCTCATCCGTTCCCTTAACAGCTTGTGTGTGCGGAAACGATTTACAGCTTACATCTCAAGCCCTCAACTCGCGCCATGGTCTAATGTAATAGCTCTGTAATGCAGCCAAATTTCATGCCCGCAGCCGTTGTGGGTGTCCTACAGCGGTTACAGTCTTCAAATTTAATGTGGCTACTAAACAGAGTCAGTTTATAAGGCTTTTTTGTCACATTGAATTTGAAGCCTGTAACCGCTACGGGACACCCGCAGAGCCCGCAGGCTTGAAATTCTGATGCATTACAGAGCTATTACATTCAACCATGCTGCAACCAACAGGCGGGAGAAGCAAACGCGTAAATCATTCCTGCGCACTTTGTATGTGCGGCGTGAACTTGATTAATTAGTCAAACCTGTAGTAACAGGTTTAGACAAAGCCAATGGTAAAAGAGATCGTCATCATTACGTCACTGAAAAATGCAGGTTAGATTTCAAACCCTTACGGGTTTCAATTACAAGTTACGATCGGACCCACATTCCAGAAAGAATGCAATATTAATAAGTCCATAAATATGATATTCAAGGCCATGCGAGTTCCATTATATGTATTAACAAGTTGATTGTCGGGATCAATATAACACAGAAATTAAACAAAAAAAGTATTTTATATTGCAGATTTGTGAGCTTAAGAATGTTGTGCTATTAATTTTAATACCTAACATCACTTTCACTTTAATTTGAAGTTCAGTAGTGTGTTGATATTTGCATTTACAGTGCTACCGATAGGACTTTAACCCTATTGCGGGTCCTCTCTAGTGCCTGTAGGCTTTTTGGCTCCATTTGCAGGTTATGGGTTTAAACGCCAGTGGATTCGTAGCAATTTAATAGCGATTTACAACAGTAACAGTTACGGGCTTGACAGATCAAAGGATTTGCGTCAACATAGGTCAAATTTCACATCTCGTAGGGTTTTTCCGCCTGTAACCCACAAATCATTTGCGGGGAATTTAATGTGGCTGTTAGTCTCTTATAATGCCACCTACACACTAAAAATTAAACATACACAAGGAGATCTCATGGATCCCCCAGTACCCCTAGCCCATGTGTGCCTAGGCATCCCAAGGATTTCCCTATTTAAAGTACATTATATTGGAGAACCCAGGCATTTCCCCTCCATTTCATTGAATGGAACACCAAGATGTCTTCCTCCCACACACAGAAGGTAACCCTCAGGTTTCCCTCCCCTGCTAACCCACAATCCCTGCTTGGACCTCCATGGTACTAAAGCTGTGCCTATGTGATTGTTTCATCCTGAAATTTAGAAATACAGTAATAAGAGTAATCACAAGCATCTTAATGGGACACAAATTACTGTGAGCAAAGTTAAGCTGAGAAAGTTTTAAAATGTAGTACTTGGCACAGAGTTTGTTGAAGGGACATGGAATTGAATATTAAAATAATCTACCTAAATGTTAATTTGCAAATGTAAACAAACTTTATTAACAAGTGCTTAAAAGCTTAGTTTAACTCATGGAAACCTTCTAAACCTTCCCTGCAAATATTTGCACCTCTTTAGTGTTTCTTTAGTACTAGATGCACTAGCAAATCACATAATAAACTAATAATCCAAAAACTAATAAAATTCTTGTTCTGTTAAATTTACATACAGATTTCAGCATTTAGTTGAGCTGCTTTCCTCTACCCTTTATGAGTCAGTGAAGAGCACGGATTCCTGTCTAGACATAAGCTTATGTCTCACTATTTAACACTGCTTCCAAGCCAGAGCCGTCCTCACCTGCTTGAGGACCTAATATGGGGTCTATACTTGAAGCTGGACAGATGCTAATAGGCTGATGTTTGAAAGTATGTTAACACTGAATACTGTTTTTTTAATCATTGAGTATGAATTATATTAACTGGTTGTAAATGATAACCTTCAGAGGGTAATATGAAAAACAAAATCATTATAGATGAGCTACAGAATTTTCTGTTGGAAAGCCCAATTATTATTTGTCAGGTGCCTTCCATCAACCTAGTAGAAAGAAGTGTGATTAAGAAATCAGAAAATCGTTATGTAAAGTGATGGAATTAGCAGAAATGATAAAAATATGTGTTAGTACTGAAGAATCTAACTAAGCCCTAAGGATAAGGATGAATCATGCTAGATTCATCATACCAGACATCAATACTAATACACCTGTGGGCCAGCACATATTTTTCAAACAAACCATTTGTAGAACATTTCCAAAAAATGCATTCATTTTTGTTTCTAAAAGCAATTAACTCAATAATAGTACAGTATTTATTTCAAACTTTCAGCAATATATTGATTGAATTAGTGACAGGATTTTAGACAATTAATTTGTGTTTATCTCTCTCTCGCTACATATATAGTAAATATATACTTCAGCTGGGGAGTGATGGTGTACAGAAATATTCAGTTCCTGCCACAGATTTCTTATGGGATTTCAGTTTGGACTAGGCCACATCTTCTTTAAAAAGACCCTCAAGAATTGCTTTGACTCAGTGGCAAGGAGGTTAATGTTAAGTGCCACAGAGGTCTGTTAGGGACCTCCGTGGCAAGGAGTAAACTATTAGTTTTCATGACGGTCTATAGTGACAATAAATCTTATGTCCTTTAGGACCCCCATGGCAGCCTACTTATCAACAGAGGGGTCCCCCATTATAGAAAGGGTTAATTTTACTGGACAGCAGTGGCAATGTGGTTAATTTTAACTGCCACATAGGTCCATTAGGGACCGCCGCAGTGGGGGTTAATTTTCAGCTGCCACGGAGGTCCTTTAAGGACCTCCATGTCAGTTTGTTAACTGTTAGTTGCCATTAGGGTCTATGGAGACGCCCATTGTTATAGTTAGATGGTGGGGATCAGGGGTTATTGCATGGGGATTGTTTTCCTTTCAAATGCCCTGGGAATCTCGTTAGGATATATAGGATAATGGACTGCATCAACTACTAGGTTATATTAGAACAAGATGTATTTGCCTATGGTCAGGAGGCTAAGAATGAGTCAAGGTAGAATCTTCCACCAGTACAATGATCCAAAGCTTACCTGCAAATCCACACAAAAATGGTTCACTGACCACAGAATTAAACTTTTACAGTGGCTATCCCCTGATCTAAACCCCACTGAAAACCTGGCAAAGGAAGCATGCACAAAATATTAAATGCATCGATGCCAATAATTGTGAGAAAATTGTGATAACATTTTTTATTTTGTATTATAAAGAAACTGAATGATTAGATTCCTCTCACAATTCAGTGTAAGACCAAGTTGATAAACAACAGAGACCGTTTTCATAGAATTTTGCTCAACATTATCAAGTGTGCCCATAATTGCACAGGAACTGTACGTTTTGTCTTTCAAACCATGTACCATGTACCATTTTAGTAACCCTCCTTTGAATTGTTTCATTAGCATTCTCTCCTCCCATCTGTTATAGCTTTTCCCTATGTCTCTCATTGTGCCCTTCTCTTACATTGTCTTCTCCTCTCATGTGCATAAACTTCTTATGGGCTGGGAGGGACTAATACTCTGTATATAACTAATACTCTGTAAGTCCTCAGGAGATTGTTCCCCATACACAATCTGCTGAGTAGCAGTCACAGCAGAAGAAAGAAGAGTACATGTATGCCTGACTGGTAAGTAGAAAGAGCAGAAGGGTGAGGAAATGGGCATGCAAGTTCAGATTAAAGAACCTGCAATTACTTCAAGTCACACCATACCTGAAAAGGGACCTTATATATGAACTATTATATAGGGGTTTCAAGTTTAATACGAACTCTTTCTGTGTTCTAGTTGTAGCTTAGGATTTTTCGATGTCATAATATGTTTTTGTAGGAGACTACACTCTGTGAATAGGAGAATCTATACCATGACACTAACATGTTGATTAATAAAGAACAACTACTAATGTGCTATGTCTGAATGTGTCTGTGCAATGCAACACCATAGATATCTAAGTGAAGGTTAATCATTTAAGTGTTTTTAATTTATTCTAAATATAGAAATTGTATGGGTAGCATGGTGATGACGTCACTTCAGTTTAGCAATACATAGCCATTTTTTTTCCAGCATAACTATAGCCTTTGAGAAAGCGACATCAGTGGAGAAACGGCAGTCAGGCTGGCCTTTTAGGCACATTAGGAACCTTTTTTTTATTTCATTAGCTGTGACAAATTGTGCGGCTCCCAATAGAGCATTGGATGATAGGACAATTTTGTATTTCCTAATATGTTACAGTCTATGAGTTGTTTTGAATGTATGAAATAGGATTTCTGGTTTACAAGACTATGGGTATATTGAAAACCTAATATTGTTTTTATACTGCTGGTGATTCACTACTTTCTAGAACACACACACACACACACATATATATATATATATATATATATATATATATATATAATAGCCTATAAGTATTTTTTTAATGAACATTGAGGATCATTGTTTCTTTTTATCTATCACAAGCTTTTAGCCATATTTGGGGTATCTCTTAGAGAGCCTTCCATGATTGAGGACTGACCGAGTAGATAGGCCTAATCTTCCATGCTATCCATGTTTATTAATGATCCTCAATTATATTTGTTCAATTAATATGTTAGAGAGCATTGTGTTCACCCACTTTTAACTTTAGAAATAAAGTTGTCATTTAAGTACTCTTTTTTATTGTGTTGCTGATAGAGTCTATTGAGTGTTGTTAAGCACCTTAGGGTTACATACCTATTATTGGATCTGAAATCTAAGCAATCTGATCAGTCCACCTTTTTAAAATTGATAGTGAGCATGTTGACAACCGAAAAACCCATTCCGATTGGCTGGAATATGACTGACATCTATTTCAGCCAAACACAACGCTCAAAAACCTGGTTAAGCAACAGCAAGCAGGGCAACCTCCATTGGCGGCGAGGGTGCTACTCCCTTTTTTTTATAGAATGTTTTTTGTTTTGGTTGGAGTGCCCTTTCCTGGGGCAGAAGAACCTCTTCAATCAATATGCATAGCCCGCCTAGACCAGGGAAGAAGAGTCAGATCTAGGGCATGGATGATCATGAGGCCTAGGTAAATAATATACATTTTTATTCTTTTACAAGTTGTGATTTTTTTTTAATTTTAATATTATTTTATTATTTTGCATGTAATTCTTTTTTTTTTTTATTATAATTTTTTTTTTGTAATTCTTTATTATTTTTTGTAATTTTTGTTTTTTTATTTTTGTAATTAATTGGGGTTCATTTAATTGTACTAATTAATGGGGTTTATTTAGTTTTATCGATGTAGAATTATCTTTATTTATTAGTTTATTGGTGGGGGTTCATTTTATTAGGATAGTGTAGCATTTAACTTAGACCCCCAAGGCACTTAATGTGTTAAATTATTTTACGATGGGGGCCTGTATAGACCCTCATGGTATGTAGAGGTTTAGTTAGGTTACCATAGGATCTGTATTGCTGTTAATGTTAGGTGCCAGTGGGTCTGATGGGGTCCCCCATGGTTATGTAGGTCGGGTGATAAGGGTAAATGGATGGGATTGAGTGGGAAAGGGGGAGATCGGGCAATGAGAGGGGAGGGGGAAAGCACTAACAATATTTATTTTTCTAAAAATAAGAGATTTTAGGAGCTGCAAGAGCAAAGCAATTTTGGGTTATTTTGAATTGAATAAATCGTAAAATTCCTGATGTGGGCAAATCAATGGTTGCTCTATTAAGCGGTTGCTCTATCAATGTGCTCTATTACACGGTTCTGTCTTGCCGTAGTAATCAGGTATTTTTGTCTCAATTATTTTGTGATACGTGTATAGAATAGCTAGGGAGATTTACTTTGTACTTGAGAAAAAGTGTAATTTAAAATATAGGGAATATAATAGGGATAATATATAGGTATTAGTTATAAAGTGAAATCATTTTCAGCGGTCCCTATTTCAAAACTGAATCCTATGAGGTTTTTGCAGTGCCTGTTCCTAAAGACAAAGCAAGGTCCCAAATTTTCTGATGTAGTTAAACAGTATATGTTAAACATAAGAAAAAATATTTTAGGTCCTATAACGTTAAATTTGTCTTGTAGCACAGCTCCATTCTTGGAGTTTGATATCATTTTATTAAGCTCTTCAAAATAGGGACCTCAATTATGTCTGGTATCCATGCTGTCTGCTGGCCCACTTGCATCATATTTGTATTGTATTGTACATGTCCTTGTTTTTTTACTTACCTTAGAATTTGTCTATACCGTTGTAATTTGCTAATTGTACCCACTGTCCTTTGTTCTACTTTGCAAATATTGCTATGAACAATACTGATGCTTTATAAAAGAGTAATAATAATAATTATTAATAATAATAATACCTTTGTGCTGGTCATAGTATTTCAGGATGTATTAATGATGTCTTTCATTGTATTTGTTGTATGTCACAGCGGCGGGTAATGAGTGGAGTGGCCAGGACAGTGGTAAAATGGGTGAGATCCTACCCTACGGTGGTACGGATGTTCCATCATGGTAGGCTCTAGACGAGGGTTCAGGGCGTAGAGTGTACTGTCTCGAGTCAGGCTCCTCCCCTCACTTGTTTATGTTTTTACTTAATTATTGGTATTGTTATTACGTGAATTTGTGTTTGTCTAATTATTATATTTAGGGAGTTAAGTTATGACTAAACTATTATATGGACATACCCACTGGGCCTTGCTTAGGTCATGGGAATCAGCAAAAGTTTCTTTGGAAAGTAGATCCTTGAAGATAATAACTGTGATGTTTTGTAGGTTCGACAATCCATATATATGAAATCTTACAATGTTTTTGTAACATGACTTTACTAAGATATATTACAGTACACACAATATGTAAGTATGCAGTATTCACACATACACAATGTACATTAAACATACTAAAATTTGGATATCACTATTTACAGGTGGCATATTTATTTTCTTGATCTACAATGTTATTTTTAAGCTCTATGACTTGTGCTTCTAGTTCTTTCAGTTGATCAGCCTTTTCTTGATTTGTTTTATTTAGCTCATTAATCTTCTCTTCCAAATCTGCAACAAAAATAGACACCTATTAATATTTTAACTTAAAATTCAGCATACATAAAAAATACATCTTCTTCTTCACTTAGAAACTATGGCACACTTGTAATTGGTCTATTATACAGTGGATATAAAAAGTCTACACATCCCTGTTAAAATGTCAGGTTTCTGTGCTGTAAAAAAATGAGACAAAGATAAATCATTTCAGAACTTTTTCCACCTTTAATGTGACCTATAAACTGTACAACTCAATTGAAAAACAAACTGAAATCTTTTAGGTGGAGGGAAGAAAAAAAAAAAAATAATGTGGTCGCATAAGTCTGCACACCCTCTTATAACTGAGGATGTAGCTGTGTTCAGAATTAAGCAATCACATTCCAAATCGTGTTAAATAGGAGTCAGCATACACCTGCCATCATTTAAAGTGCCTCTGATTAACCCCAAATAAAGTTAAGCTGCTCTAGTTGGTCTTTCCTGAAATTTTCTTAGTCGCATCCCACAGCAAAAGCCATGGTCCACAGAGAGCTTCCAAAGCATCATAGGGATCTCATTGTTAAAAGGTGTCAGGAGAAGGGTACAAAATAATTTCCAATGCATTAAAATATACCATGGAACACAGTGAAAACAGTCATCATCAAGTGGCGAAAATATGGCACAACAGTGACATTACCAAGAACTGGAGCCCCCTCCAAAATTGATGAAAAGACGAGAAGAAAACCGGTCTGGGAGGCTACCAAGATTCATACAGCAACATTAAAGGAGCTGCAGGAATATCTGGCAAGTACTGGCTGTGTGGTACATGTGACTACAATCTCCCATATTCTTCATATGCCTGGGCTATGGGGTAGAGTGGCAAGACGAAAGCCTTTTCTTAGGAAGAAAAACATCCAAGCCTGGTTACATTTTGCAAAAACACATCTGAAGTCTCCCAAAAGCATGTGGGAAAAGGTGTTATGGTCTGATGAGACCAAGGTTGAACTTTTTGGCCATAATTCCAAAAGATATGTTTGGCACAAAAGCAACACTGCACATCACCAAAAGAACACCATACCCACAGTGAAGCATGGTGGTGGCAGCATCATGCTTTGGGGCTGCTTTTCTTCAGCTGAAACTGGGGCCTTAGTTAAGAGGGAATTATGAACAGTTTCAAATACCCGTCAATATTGGCACAAAACCTTCAGGCTTCTGCTAGAAAGCTGTACATGAAGAGGAACTTCATCTTTCAGCATGACAACAACCCAAAGCATACATCCAAATCAAGAAAGGAATGGCTTCACCAGAAGAAGATTCAAGTTTTGGAATGGCCCAGCCAGAGCCCAGACCTTAATCTGATTGGAAATCTGTGGGGTGATCTGAAGAGGGCTGTGCACAGGAGATGCCCTTGCAATCTGACAGATTTGGAGTGTTTTTGCAAAGAAGAGTGGGCAAATCTTGTCAAGTCAAAATGTGCCATGCTGATAGACTCATACCCAAAAAGACTGAGTGCTGTAATAAAATCAAAAGGTGCTTCAACAAAGTATTAGTTTAAGGGTGTGCATACTTATGCAACCATATTATTTTATTTTTATATTTTTTCTTCCCTCTACCTAAAAGATTTCAGTTTGTTTTTCAATTGAGTTGTACAATTTATAGGTCACATTAAAGGTGGAAAAAGTTCTGAAATTATTTATCTTTGTCTAATTTTTTTTACAGCACAGAAATCTGACATTTTAACAGGGATGTGTAGACTTTTTATATCCACTGTAGGAAAGTAAAATGGTATTTAACATGGGGTAATTCATGAAATACAATGTGTTGCGTCAGCATTCCCACACAACTGTAATATAAGGGAAAATGCCACCCAAGACTTGCAAGAAAAACAAAAAGCTTTGTGGTTGAGCTTGTCGGAGAGTCAAGTGAAATAGAATAGTCCATTTATTTGGCATATTATGTCAGTTTTTGTGACTTCATTTAAGGTGAGCTTGAAATGCACACAATAAGTGCAGATTGATAAATTGTCTGGAATTCCGTTGTTTATATAGCGCAAGAAGATAATTTCCATTTCAGGATCTAGTGTTTTATCATGGTTGTTTATATAGTTTGCTTTTTTTTAAAAATACTAAAAGTTTGACTATAGACCTTAGTTTACCTTTTACATGAGTGTGATTTAATCTGAATTTGTGGAATGTAGTGTTTTTATTTAATAAAAATAATTTGTATTGCTTGAGAGAGATTATATATCTTGTACAGTATGGAGAAGGTCATAAAGATTGAACTATGTAAGGAAGTATATACCCTTTCTCATCGACTCATAGGAATTTCCAAGAAATAGTTCTGACCCACAATATTGAGAACATAAACGTAGGAGTGCAGGTCAGCATAAACTATAGTGTACAGACATTTTTGTTCACACTATATCCACTAAAGGATGGGGTAATGGTTAGGTGTTGACTGTGTGAATTCTTAGAATTCCTTACAAAGGCCTGACCTCTCATCTCATACCTTATATTTTTCATCTTGTCAGATGAAAAGATGGAGACCACGCTAAACCATGAGAAAACCTCACTCAGGTTTATCATACTTTTGTAGTACATAACAAAATTGGAAACATTAAAACTATATTATACTGCTTTATCTTAACTGCCTAAGCTTTACTAATAAGGCATTAAATCAGGTAAAATTCTTTGCACAAAAAAGATTATGTACTTTAGATTGTGCGCTCAAGAACATCTATTGGTATGTTTATTATGATTATGTAAAGTAACGCTGCAGAATACAAATAAACGGGTACAATTACACAGATCCTTCTCTAAATTTTAAACACAGATTTACCATAATATTATCTAATTTGATAACTATGCCCGACACTCTGTAATATGTTGTCAATGTGCAAAAAAATACCATAATTGTAAATACATTCTGAAAAAATGGTTAAGAGTAAGCACCAATCAAGAAGTAACTTTAATGATCCACTCTCGATCAATGTCAAAAAGTCACTAAAAATCAGTTTGAACAACATTAACATTCATTGAAAATAATAAAGATCTTTAGTGAGAAAACTTAAAAAGAAAATCTCTTCTTTACCCCTCTTCTTGAAAAAGCTGCCACTCTCATTTGTCATTATGTCTTATTGTAGGTGATAGATTCAATAGCATTTTTTTTAAGAATTTAAAAAAAAACATTACATTACTGTCGATCAAATGTCCATTCAACCTAGTCCTTGTTTTTTCACACTCTGCCACCAGCAATAAAGACCCTGAAAATCATTGAAGGAGCATCCGATTGGAGTTGACTTTTATTTATTTTTTCATTAATTAGAATAAATTTAATTTTTTTTATTAAATCTTCATTATTGAATATTTATTATTGAAGTTTCACATTGATAGATGTTGCAATCTTTAAAAGACCACCGAAGTGTTATATTTATAGTATGATTTTATGAAGAACCTGACCTGATCATAAAATAAATTAACACCGACATTCAGTTTTAATTACTATATTTAATTTTGCTTTAACAAGAACACAGATGTTCATAATGGGACACTTGGAAAGGATGAGAGAAACATTTGAATCAAATAATACATCAATTTAGTTGTTCTGCAACATTTGACAACAGAACTAAATAGCAGAGCAACTAACAGTAGGGTATACCTCCCCCTAAGACTACAGGCTGATTAGCTGTATAGAATGCAAGCAGTGTTGTTACAAAAGAGGTTTGCAATTCAGTGCAAATGGTTAAATGTGTCATCTATGCTGGTCTATAGGGTAATGAAAGGCTAGAACTATGACATCACCTTGACCGTCACAGTGCTTGATTTTAGGAAAACCCTAGTTTATATTAGAATACCAAATGAGCAAAATAAATTATCAGAATATTAGACTTCAAATATTTTGCATTTTTTTTGACAAAAATGGTTTAAATCAGCCATCCAAGCTTCAAAATTGTTGGCAACAGTTATATAATCTATTTTCATACTAGCTGGGAATTTCCCTTTAACAGTGCCACAGCTCAGTTTTATGTACCCATGGCATTCTATTCTGCCAAGGAACACAGCTCTACTACATGCATAATAAAAAGCCTTAAAGTAGATGTGTGCGTTTGTGGTTTGTGGATCTGTAACTGCCAGTTAAGTATAAAGTGAAGTAAAAATGGCTCTTTTGTTTACTTGACTATCAAATGTTCTTTATCAGCATTCACATTATTGCCAGTATAAAATAAATAAAGAATGATAAAAACGGTACATTTATCTGAATAATATAAGAATTAATAATCATATAGCTCTCCAGAATGTTTCTACAGCTGGCACAATGCTAGCATAGATTTCACCTACAATAAATGAAATGAAAAGCATATAATATAATATGACACCGTTGACCATTCAATTCTACTCCACATTCTCTCCTCCCTCGGCATTCGAGACACTGCTCTCTTGTGGTTCTCATCATACCTCCAAGAACGATCATTTAGCGTCTCCTTCTCCGGCACATCTTCTTCTCCTCACCCCCTGTCTATTGGCGTACCCCAAGGATCAGTCCTAGGCCCCCTCCTCTTCTCCATCTACACATCCTCACTTGGCACCCTAATAAACTCTTTTGGGTTTCAGTACCATCTCTATGCAGACGACACCCAAATCTATCTCTCAGCACCAGATCTATCCCCCTCTCTTCTAGCACACTTCTCCGACTGCCTCTCTAGTATATCCTCTTGGATGTCCACCCACCATCTGAAACTCAACATGTCTAAGACTGAACTCTTAATCTTCCCACCCTCTACTACAGCTTCAATTTCTCACATCTCTCTCTCTCTGTCAACAACGCCATCATCACTCCCACCTCCCAAGCCCGTTGTCTCGGGGTTCTACTGGACCCTGCCCTCTCTTTCATCCCACACATACAGTCTCTAACCAAATCCTGTCTTTTCCATCTAAAAAACATATCCAAAATACGCCATTACCTTACACAAGACACTACTAAGATTCTAATAAACTCTCTTATCATTTCTCGTCTTGACTATTGCAACTCGCTCCTTGTTGGCCTGCCCATCACTCGCCTCTCCCCACTTCAATCCATAATAAATGCCTCCGCCAGACTCATCTTCAGTACACATCGTTCAGTGTCGGCAGCTCCTCTTTGTCAATCACTCCACTGGCTTCCCTTAGCCTCCAGAATAAAGTTTAAAATCTTGACCCTAACTTATAAAGCCCTCAACAACAGCGCACCCCCATACATCTCTGCTCTCATCTCCAAATACTCCCCCACACGCCCTCTTCGTTATGCTAACGACCTTCTTCTTTCTACCACTCTTGTCACCTCCTCTCACTCCCGCCTCCAGGACTTTTCTCGGTCTGCCCCTATTCTCTGGAACTCCTTGCCTCGCTTCACCAGACTATCCTCCTGCCTTAAATCCTTCAAAACATCAATAAAAATGCACCTCTTTAAAGAAGCCTATAACCTTCCTCCCTAACATGCTCAGCACTGATCAGCACTACTCTCTTCCTACTGTACCACATACAAACTTTAACCTTTAGATTGTAAGTCTGCGAGTTTCAATCCTGCGCGGTGCTTTAGGGAAAGCGCTATGGACACTGGATTCCAAGCTCAAAGACAGGGACATACACTCTTTGCAATGTATGAATCTTTAACTTGTCATTGCCTGTAACTTAACTTATGTATAGCGCTACGGAATATGTTGGCGCGTTACAAATAAATGATAATAATAATAATATATACTACGGACTTGCCCGTCAAAAATGACGACATTATATAGTTTGATAAACTGTGTCTCTCCCCCCCTCTCCCTCCCCTGTGTCTCTCCCTCCCCCTTGTCTCATCCACCTTCTTCCTGCCCTTGTGTCTCTTCCAGTCTCTCCCTCCCCTGTATTTCTCCCCCCTACTTCCCGTCATCTCTTTCACCCCTCTCCCTCCGCCGGGTATTTTCCAGCCCTCTCCCTCCCCTGTTTCTCCCTCCCACCTACCCTATGTCTCCTTGCCCCCTCTCCCTCCCCAGTGTCTCCTTTCCCCTCACCTTCTCCTTTTCCCCCTCCCTCCCCTTGTCTCTTCTCCCACTCTCCCTCCCTTGTGTGTCTTCCCCCTTTCCCTTCCCTGTTTCTCTTCTCCCTCCACTGTGTTTCCCCCCTCACTCCCCTGTGTCTTTTCCCACCCTCTCCCTCCCCTGTGTCTCCTTTCCCCCCTCTCCTTTCCCCGCAACTCTCCCCTGTGTCTCTTTCCCCCTTCCCTCCCCTGTGTCTCTTCCCCTCTTTCCTTGTGTCTGTTCCCCCTTTCCCTCCCCTGTGTCTCTTCCCCCTCCTCTTCCTCCCTTGTGTGTCTTCCTCATCCTTCCCCTGTGTCTTTTCCCCCTATCCCTCCCCCTCTCCCCCCTGTGTCTCTTCCCCCCTCTCCCCTGTGTCTCTTACCCCCCTCCCTCCCCATGTCTCCTTTCCCCCTCTCAAATGCCTCCTTTCCCCCTCTCCCTCCCCTGTGTCTTCTTTCCCCTCTCCCTCCCCTGTGTCTCCTCCCCCCTCCCTCTCCTATGCCTCCTCCCCCTCTCTCTCCGGTGCCTCCTTTCCCCCTCTCCCTTCCCCCTCCTTCTCCTGTGTGTCTCCTTTCCCCTCCCCCTTTCCCCCTCTCCCTCCCTGTGTCTCCTTTCCCCCCTCCCTCACAGGTGCCTCCTTTCCCCTCTCTCTTTTATCCCCTCTAGCCTCCATTGTGTCTCCTTCGACCCAAGACCTCTCCTGTGCCTCCTTACCCCTCTCCCGCCCCCTCTTCCTCCCCAGTGTCGCCTTTCCCCCTCTCCCTCCCCTGTGTCTCCTTCCCCACTCTCCTTCTCCTGTGCCTCCTTTCCCCCTCTCCTTTTCCTCCCCTCTCTCTCACTTGTGTCTTGTTTCCTTCTCTCCCCCTCCCTCCCCTGTGTCTCCTTTCCCCCCTCTACCTCCCCTGTGTCTCCTTCCCTCCCTCCCCTGTGTCTCCTTGCTAATGCCAGAAGCTTGCCCGGAAACATGGGAGTGTTAGAATTATTAGCAGTTAATGAGAAATTGGATTTAATAGGCATTACTGAAACATGATGGGATGAATCTCATGACTGGACTGTTAATCTGGATGGTTATAACCTATTTATGACATGGGAAATGGTAAAAGAGGAGGAGCGACTTGTCTGTATGTTAAGCCTGAATTTAAGCCTATAGTCAGAGAAGATATTTACGGTGGATCTAGCGATAATGTTGAATGTCTGTGGGTAGAGTTAAATAGCGGAGAGCAAATTCTAAAATAATATTGGAGTATGCTATAAACCCAAACATATAATTGAAAGTGGGGAACTGCAATTATTGTTACAGATTGGAAATGCAGCTAAGCATGGGCAAGTTCTAATAATGGGAGATTTTAACCACCCTGAAATAAACTGGATAAATGAGACCAGCAGTTCAGCTAAGGGGAGCAGGTTCTTGAGCACAGTTAGGGATCATTATCTGGCCCAGGTTATACAAGAGCCTACTAGAAATGAAGCTATCTTGGATTTAGTTATCACAAATATTATTGATATAGTATCAAATGTTGGAATAGGGCAACCTTTGGGAAACAGTGATCACAACATAGTCTCATTTGAGATTAAATTAAAAAAACAAAACTGTATACGGCCAAAAAAAAACTCTTAGTTTTAAAAGGGCAGATTTTAACGGTCTAAGTATAGACTGGGACAAAGAACTGGCAGGTAATAATACTGAACATAAATGGACAATGTTCAAATCTTACTAAATATACATACTTATCACCATGTACCATGCTGAAATAAAAGTAGAAGGAGTAAATCATATCCAATGTAGCTTAACAATGACATGAAGATGAAGAGTAAAAAACAGGCATTTCAATTATACAAACAAGAGGGGACAGAGACTGCTTTACGTGAGTACAAAGAAAACAAGGCTTGCAAAAGGGCTATTAGACTGGCTAAAATAGAAAATGAAAAGTTAGTTGCAAAGGTGAGTAAGACTAAACCTAAAATATTTTTTAATTATATTAATAGGAAGAAGGCGAAGAAGGAAGCTATAGGAAAATTACAATGTGACACAGGCTGTCTGATAATTAGTGACCAGGAAAAGGCAGATGAGCTAAATATGTTCTTTTCTTCAGTGTACACAAGGGAGGTACCAGTGGTTGGGACACTGCAACATAATGGGACTACACTACTTTCACCAAATAATTGGTTAACGCAGGAAATAATCCAAAAGAGGTTGGAAAAAATAAATGTTAATAAAGCCACAGGTCCTGATGGAATACATCCAAGGGTACTGAGGGAACTGGGCTCTGTAATAGCAAATCCATTATATCTAATTTTCAAGATTCACTCTCTACCAGATGACTGGAGAAAAGCAGAGGTGATACCTAATTTTAAGAAGGAAGCAAGAACAAATCCAGGAAATTATAGACCTGTAAATCTTGCTTCTGTAGTGGGAAAGCTTTTAAAGGGGTCAAAAGGAATAGTATACAAGAATATGTCTATTCATAAGTAGGAATCAAAACAAATTTATGAGGGATAAGTCATGTCAAACAAACCTAATTCGTTTCTATTAAGAGGTTAGTAGGAACTTGGATCAAGGCAACGCAGTGGATGTAGTCTTTTTGGATTTTGCAAAGGCTTTTGATACCGTGCCACATGGCAGACTATTGTGCAAACTAATGCATACAAGAATTGCAGTAAATATCTGCCCATGAGAGCTGGCTAAAAGACAGGAAGCAAAGGGTTGTTGTAAATGGAACATACTCAGATTGGACTAATGTGGTAAGTGGGGTTCCTCGGGGTTCAGTATTAGGTCCTCTCCTTTTTAACATATTTATTAATGACTTAGAGGTGGGACTGGAAAGTAATGTCTCCATTTTCACTGATGACACAAAGTTGTGCAAGGTAATTAAATCAGATAATGATGTACTTTCCCTCCAAAGGGATTTACATAAAATTGAGTAATGGGCATCTAAATGGCAGATGAGATTTAATACGAATAAATGTAAAGTTATGCACCTGGGAAGGAAAAATAGCCATGCAATTTATAATCTTAATGGAGCAAATATAGGGGTATCAGATATTGAAAGGGATTTGTGAGTGCTTGTGGGCAACCACCTAGGTAACAGTGCTCAAAGCCAAGCAGCAGCTGCAAAGGCAAATAACATATTAGCATGTATTAAGAGGAATATAGAAACAAGGGAAGCAAATATAATTCTGCCACTATAAAAAATCCCTAGTACGCCCTCATTTGGAATATGGAGTACAATTTTGGGCACCACTTCATAAAAAGGATATTTTAGAGATGGAAAAAAGTACAGAGAAGGACTACAACAAAATAAGGGGAATGGAGGGGCTAAGTTATGAAGAAAGACTAAGCAAATTAAACTTATTTTCTCTAGAAAAAAGATGTCTAAGAGGGGATATGATTACCTTATATAAATATATCCAGGGTCAATGCAAGGCTTTGTCAAGTGAGCTTTTTGTGCCAAGAGATTTTCAACAGAGAATAGGACATCCTTTGAGATTAGAAGTAAAAAGATTTCACCTTAGTGAAAGAAAAGGGTTCTTCACAGTACAGTAAGGGTGGTTAATCTGTGGAATTCTCTACCAAAGGAGGTGGTGACAGCGGATTCGATAGATAACTTTAAAAAGGGATTGGATATATTTTTAAATAAAAAGAGCATTCAGGGTTATCCTGCATTATTTGAGAGGGAGTATTGATCCAGGGAGTAGTTGGATCACCAGTATCTGGGGTCAGGAATTATTTTTTATATATTTCCCCCCATATTTGCCTTTTTTTTCTCTCTTTGCCATCCTCTGGATCAATTAACAATCAATTTGCATATTGCAGATCAGAGGAAATCTAAAAAGGTTGAACTTACTAAAATTATTTTTTCAATTTCAATTACTATGTAACTATGTACATACTCTAAAATGAAAAGTTAAGACTCTACTCCCAGCTAAAACACATAAACCCTTTGCTAAAAGTTTATCCCCACCTGAATATAAAGACATTGGTGACAGGGGTATAAGAAGTATATAGTGTATCTGTTTGCAAGAGTTTGGGATATATGCTATGTTTTTTAATATATGCCATAGCGTGCTTTTTTTTGCAGAAAGAAAGTGAAGGTAATTGTATAATGGCATGTGTTAACTTTTCACATTTATTAGTGATTTTATCTTGCTAACACTCAATATGGGGATCTCAATTTAATGGGTTATATCACACAGTGAAATTATGTCAGGGAAATGTAAGTTTATTGTGGGTTCTTGATTACCGGTTTTGATTAATAACTTGCACAAACTGGAACTTAGCATTTCCATACTTCAGCCAAAGCAGGTAATTGCTGAATTACATCCAAAATCACTTCCCATATGTAGAAGCAGATAGAACAAACTGCCTTCTCCCACTAATAGAATATTTGCATACAAAAAAAAAATAAAGACTGTATTTTTTACCCTCTAAAGTAGGGTGACCCTCAGCATGATCTCTGCAGTGGAAGAATGTCCCTCTTTCTATAATACACAGTCCATTATATATCTCTGAAACTAATAATAATATCAGCACTGTGGAATTTAGAAATAAAGGATAATAATACTGCCTTATTGTACCCCTAAATACTTCTCATCATTATCTATACTTCTATTTATAATGAATTCACCACTACCTATTTCCTTCAATAATTTATAATTTTTACTTTGGGTGAAATAAAAGGTATACAGTACTGTGAAAGGTGGCATATGAGGTCCTTAAGGTAAAATAGGTTGCCCATTACAGCTCCAGCTCTAAAGCATTTTTGGGCCTTATCAAGTGTAATTCTTCAAAAGTGCATGATGAAAGTATGAGACCGCAGTGATCCTTTAATGCATATTTCAAACTATTTTCTACTTTTCTTAAATTATGTTGCATATTTTTAAGTATAGTTCTTTAAAATAGTAAGTTTTAAAAATATGACCATGGTGGTTCTTTAAAATAAAAGAAGCAGATTTCTCTAGTAAGAACGGAAAAGTTCCTGTTCTTCTTTGAGGATATTGTGATAGTTTTTGTTAGGACTGAGGCCCAAATACTTAGCAGCCATTTTCAGGTCAAAGAATAGTGATTCTGGAGACATATATGAGTGTAGCATGCCAATATATTATATGAATTCTGTAAAAATACATACAAAATATATATTGACCCAATTGCCAGCATTCTTTTTATGCCTTCTATTTATACATTTAATAAAGGAAATCCTGAATTCAAAATTTCACCTGCTGATTCACTGCCGTTAATGAAGCATCAACCACAAAATCCATTAGTATTTTTCTTCCCACTTTATGTGGATTACCTGAGATGCGTTGAAATTTGTTGTCAATATCACTTAATAAATCTTCTGCTTCTTTCTTCAGCTCTTGTATCTTGTCTAATATTTCTGGAGGAATTTCTTGTTTCTTCAGCCTCTCTTTGAGATCTTCAAATATCTCTTTAAGATTACCGAGGCTCTGAGCATATAAAAGAAAAAACAAAATGTATTAAACACACATGGTTCAATAGTTTGTAATTACAGTCCAGATTTGGATTATTTTTTACATTGTTTGGGAGGGGGTAATGTAGCCGTCAGGTCTCCAAACTCCATTTGTATACATATGTACTGACATAAATTTTATGGACTCATCGCAGCCATTTATATACTATGGAAGATGCTTTTCGATCTCTATGAAATAAGAAAATGCATAATAAAGAATATAGGAGTTGCAATAATAAAATAAAATAAAAAATATTTTAAGATTTAAACTCATACAGTAATTCCCCCTGTCTTTAACATATCAATTGATACTTAATGCTTTTGTATGAAGTGAATTGTGAGTTGAGGAAGGCAACACAAAACACTGCTAATTGTTCCATTAGGAGAGAAAAAAGACTTCCTGTTAGCAAAATTGGCAATCAGATTCAGTTGCGGAGCTAGTGAATAGAGGGTCCCAGTTCTCTATCTACCTCATAGGGGTCAATAAAGCCAAAAGAATATGCTGATGGTTAGATCAACACTATAGTGATTAGATCAACTTACTATAAAGTAATTATATTCCATCCTCATCTAATAAATCAAGATCCCTACTTTACTGCCAGTAGCAGTGGGCCCTTACCCTGTTACGGGCTCAGTGCTTTGCACCTGCTACACCAACAGAAGCTCCACCACAGATCAGATTATTCCCTAAATGAATATAATACCTATCCTAGTTAACTGAAATATAACCTTGAATGCACTTCTTATGCAAAAATATGTACAGACCCATATTAAAGTTATTTATTCAATCTGATCTCACAATCTGCTATGATCTCGAGTTATACAATCAGACCTCTCTTACTGCGAATAACCTGCTTCTTTCATTAAGGTCAAGCCTTTCTTCTTTTAACTTCAAGGAGTGAAGATAAACCTTTTCATCAAGAAAGTTCACCAGATTGATTTATGATTACCCTGGATATATTTATATAAGATTAAAATGTCTTCCACACTGTACTCCATATACCATGTGAAGTTTTAATAGGAATTTATACATTCTTCCCTTGCTTCTTGACCCGTCATAATACATCACTTTACTAATCTCTTTTAGAGTGAGTGAGATTTCTCAGCCAGGTAGAAGGTTTAGAGAGAGAACACAATCCATGATACAACACGTGGGTGATTGAGAAGCCAACACGAGCTTAGAACTGGCTCGGGATATGAATTTACTATATTTTAACCGCAATTAACTTTTTAAATTATACTAAACTAAAAAGCTTCGTTTTTTTTATTAAAATTGATAAAAGCCAGACCATTAATATAGCCTTCTAATATAGAAAAAAAGTCTAGAATAAACTAATGTTGCAATAATAAAAAATAACTATGGCCATGTAGAGTTTTATTTTTATTTATCAATGTATTATCATTGCTCACTATTTTATCAAAATTGTGAGCAATGATAATAAATAGACATATACATTAACAAGTACAGTTGGTCCCCGGGATACAGATGACCCAACTTAAAGATGACCTGTGCTTAAGAACTGTCTCCCAAGGCATTTTGTACGAGTTTGTTTTTTATGCTGTTTGTTTGAATTAAAAGAAAGGGCACACTAGTTTCTGTAACTTATTATTACAGTATTATTATTATTATTATTATTAATATTACAGGACTACACTATATTATTATTATTCATCAGGGTTCCAAGTTACATACAAATCTGTTTTAAAAACGTTCTCAGGAACGTATCTCACCCTTAACCCGGGAATGCCTATAGTAATAATAAATATATGAAGCATGGCAGTTATATACAACCTGTTGAATAACATATTAAAAAAAGGTTAAAAACAAATAAAAAATATTATATCTGTAACATTTGGTTCCTAAGTTTGGCTCCCTAGGCAGTGGCCTAATTGGTTGGGGAAGTCCTGTTGATAGAACAATACTAGAAAAAAAAACTGAACGTAATAAAACACCAGAGTTTAGCAGAGAAAGGGGTCATCACCAAACAGACAGATGTTTGTAGCAGTAAAAGGCAATTGCTAAAGGTTTAGCACATATATTTGAACTTCTATAAATGAACGCACTCATATCAAACTTGTGTTTAGGTAAAACTTAAATGGTAAACTCTAAGCAGAAACCATTACATACATTATCACTGTCTTTGGCTTCCTTTAGTGCAGAGTTTGCTCCCATCTGGGCTTGTGTGGCTTGGATCCTGTTCTGTAGCATCTTATTTTGCAGTTCTGCTACTTTTGACTCTAATTGTGAATGGAGATCTTTAATGGCCTTCATCTTGTCCTCAGTCAAATCTGCTTTGGATGTAGCCTGTATAATAAAAACGTAAAAAAAACATTGTTTGTTACAGGCTGGTGCTGAGGTTTCATAAAATAAAATCTCAGTGTACATTCTTACTCTTAAACCTACTTCTTATTTACCTACTATTGAAGTTCACTGTTGAGATAAAACAAGCCATGACTCTTTTGAAAAGTATAAATTGCATCCAGCATAATGAAAGTCCATGCCTCAGTTCAAGTCACTATGTGAAGTAGCAGGCAGCAATCTGTGAATCTCCATATTTGAATACACTCAGCATAACCAGGGGCTTCATATTAATCCATGTTGTGGACACTTTTTAGTAGGAGTCAGCACCACATAGATGAATGGACCATTTGGGAGCTGTTTCTATTGTGCATTAAAATATGCAATATGGAGAATCATAGTGTGTTGCCTATCTATCCACACTATGAAATGCTTTGAGCGATCGTAGGTTGTTGAGGGGCAAATATTTTGATGCTCTACAACTCTTACGGCTTGAATCATGTATTTTTAACTTCCCATTCAAAATCTACTATTGTGGCACCTTTTCCTCTCCAGAAAATCTGTTTGTTAAGGCAATTCAAGGCATGTTCCTGGGTTTCCTGCTCTTCACAATCTCATCTTCTAGTGATACCAACACCTACACAACATTACAGTAGCCCCAACATCTCACGTCCATTGTTGGAGTTCAGCTTTAATTTATCCTCCACATTCTTGCCATCTCTACCACCAGAATATCTCTATCCATACAAAACACACTACAAACAACCTAATCTATGCAATCATCATATTATGACTGGATTACTGTATCAAACAAAATGGCTTTCCACTCTCCTACCTATTTCCACTCCAGTATACCCGGAATGCTTTTGCCAGACTCACCCAATGCACACCATTTACTGCCCCCCACTGCAGAAGCACTGACCAACTAACATCTTTCCCAGTTCCATTCACCATCAGGGCTAAGCAGTTGCTTCTGCAGGGGCTCTGCCAGTAACACTGGGCCTCATGCCATCCACCTGAACAGAAGCACTGACCAACTGACATCTTCTGTAATTCCATTCACCTAAGTTTCCCACACACCACTACTATTCTGCCTCTGAACTCATGTAACATGTCCTTCCACATACCCTGTCCACACCCACTACCTATGATTTGTGTTACTTTAAGGAACAGGTTTCTGCACTTTCACACAGAGACTTAATCATGAATTAACCCTTTACTCTCTTCAATTACTTGTCATGTCCTATAGCTTTGGTTTCATTAGTACTTTCGTTTGAAAGCATGTGAACTCTCAGTCATGCAAGGCACTTTGTATAAAAGTGTCATGTGTATGACTGCTAGTGCAAGGGCGGGATCGTCAACTCCTTTTGTATCAGTCTGTCAAGTTACATATTGCCATACCCATGTTTTACTCTACCCCAGCTCTATATAACTCAGATTGTTTCTGTAGAAGTCATTGAAGTTATCTGTTAGCTTTTTCAATATAGAGGAGTTCTGAGTCCCTTTAATCTGATTGGACTGAAAATCAAGCAAGTAATAAAACACATTGACATCACTAATGACATCAGGTGGGTCATGCTCACACAGGGCAAGATAAGTCATATCTACTGAATAATGAATCAGCTGACCGGTCATTTCAATGGCTTCCACAAACACAATGCTGAGTCATGTGAAAGGAAAAAGTTGGTAATAGAACCGGTAAACCAGGTAGGTAATATTAATTTTAAAACCATTTTATTTACAGATGTTTTTATTATTGAACTAACAAGTTTGTAATTTTGTTTAAGTTACCTGTGACAGTTTATTTCTGATATCTTTAATATCCTTATTTATGCTTTGCAGAATAGAAGTGGTCGTTTTCTGAGCTTTTTCAGCTTGTTTCAAATTATTTCGTATGTCATCACTATTTGGAAGATTTTCAGCTGCTTTTCTAGAAGAAGAATACATAATATAAATAGTATGTTTCAAACCATTTTACATAATTATTAAAAAAGTAAAGTTTAAAAAAAAAAACAATAACATTCAATGATATTATCTAATGCAGTGGTAGTCAACCTGGTCCCTACCACACATTAGTGGGCGATTGAGTCACTGCGGCAACAGTGGGCGATAAGGAAATTGGAAAAAGTGGGCGGTAGGTATTAAAAGGTTGACAACTCACGGTCTAATGTATCCATTATTTCATTGCTTACAGTAATAAAGGCATATAGAATTAAACACTGAGTACCATTTGTTTAAAATAACATAATTTAAACTCTCACCATTTATACAGCTAAATGCTATGTCATTGGCTGAAACTCATGACACATACAATCCAAGTACTGCTCACTGAGTATGAGCGGTACGCCCTCAAGGCAATTATACATTCAAAGCGATTTATTCAACTATGGACCCTGCATTTAAAAAATAAAACAAACATACCCACCCTATAAGCATAAGTGTATGTGTATTGATCTGTGTCAGATCATTTATGTGTATATGCACACACTATTCCATGGCACTGCTGAAAATGTGCTGTCCTAGGCCTGAGCCTTTTTGGACCAGGAAGAAATACATAATGGTTAAAGTGATATGAATGTTTCATGGATTAATACATTTCTGCACTACTTAAGCAAAAAACAGCCTATATGTATGCTACACATCTCATACAACATTTTATTTGTATTAGTATCTCAAAATCCCTCTAATGATTATGTTGCATCAGGGGAGCAATATTAACCTGCTATTTAGTTGCTGTTGCTTGCTCAGCCAATCTCTTGCAGCTTCCTGTCTGTATGTCAGCAGCAATACATAGCACATATCAGTAATACACTACATATCCCAGGCTGCTTTGCAGCGCAAACAGAAACCCCAGAGTTTATTAAAAAGTTTCGGCTAACTTGATTGGACAAAACAAATCATTTTAAATTTGTAGCTAATTTAACCTGGGTTTGGAGGGTGTTAACCCTGATTTCCAACTGTCCGAAATTATAAGACATTTTGCTGACTTAAATGTAAGTGTTTAAATTATTATTTTGGGATTTACTTCATGCAAAAAAAGTTTGCATCAACTACTAATTCTCCTCTATCAGATGCATACATAATCCAGGAAACTTACATATCACTTTAAACATGTAATATGGCCAATATTGCCATTAGCGGATATGGTAACATTTACAAAGTACCCAGCCATTTCCTTATGGTTTATAAATATCACCAGAAGACCCTCAATGGCAATGGACAATTTTCCTAAGTTACTTATTATATATACTTCTATGTGTTCAAGGTACTTTCAAAATAGCTATTTTTACATAAAACAATGGATTACAATCAATTCATGTCAGCAAAAAATGATTAATGATTCACAGGTTAAGCTAAGACATAACGAATGCTGTGTTTTGATGGGAGATAAGGTTTAACCTCTATTATATGCCAAATCTTTTAGTTAAGTTTAGCTAAAAAATGTAATTCAGTCTTTGCCAATGCTTCTCTTCATCAGGCCAGTCTGAACCTGCAATGTCAATAAACCGAGACCTTGAAATCCCCCTGTGATCAACTTATAAAAACAAAAATATGCTCTTGACATATTGAATGGAGCTAGTAAAAACTAAAAAGTAAAAAAAAACAGAAATTCCAAAATTTATGTTTTAAGATTTTTTGTTTCTTTAAACCTATTTTGATAAGATCTATACATTTTTTTTTAATCTGAACTTTAGATCATTTCAGTAAAATGATTACTTGGCTTCTTTTGCACGTGACGTAAGACTTTTTACTTCTTCCAGTTGCCTGAGTAGGCTATCCTTATTTTTTTTGTAGTCATCACAGAATTGCTTGATTTTATTCAACATGTTTATTAATTCAGAAGGAGACGCTGGTAGCTTTATAGCAAGAATCTGATTTGCTACTTTCTCTATATCTTCTGGAGATGCAAGAGGATCTGAAACGAAAATGGGTAATATTAATGTAAAGTTGAAAATCTCAATCTTTTAGAAACACAACCTTGGCAGTAGCGTTTAATCTGTTTATAATGTAGTAGCAATGAGGCAGCTGCATGAACAAGCTATTCTCATTGTAAGTTTTCTCATAAAAGATAACTTTTCTAATTACAAAAAGAAATGAGAAGCTAGTTATATACTGAATCTTACTACTTAAAAAATATGAAAGCTGATCAGTGCTCTGTTTTCATACAATATTGTTGTATATTTAGCTAGCCAGCAAATAAGCCTTACCTACTTGTGGTGGCATCTGAGAGGTACTTCCTCCGTCACTCCTTTTTGGGCAAGGGTACACAGGTGCGTTTTCTATAGGTAAACAGTCAGTATATCAACACTCAAACAATATATATATATATATATATATATATATACCTGGTATAAAACAATATAAGAGACTAATATAATTGTTTATTTACATAGAGACTTAGCTTTCTTGAACAATAGTTAATAAATCAAATATGCAAAGTTTTTTCCAAGAGTGATAGATTTATAAGTATTTCTTCTGATTTTATCTGTGCTTACACAAAATATAACCGCACAGTTTGACAGAAAATAGTTTGGCAAAACGTCTATTGACATTAAAGAAAAACGTTATGCAGTAGTGAAGGATTAAAGGCTTTTTGTAAATATTTTACGTTTTCTGAAAGGTTTCTCAAAAATATGACATCTTATCGGTCATTTTATTAACAGGTAAATCCTGCAGGAAGTACAGATGCTCCATCAAAAGCTTTTCATTTTCTGAATAAGATAGAATTGGAAATTACTTAATTGGGTTTTTTATTTTATTTAATACCATTAAAACATATCAGAATCTTTCAGGTCCTTAGGAATGTAGTCAGTTCCCTACCAGCAGGTATAATGTGAAATCATTCATCAGTGCCAGTTCCCATATAGAGAATGCAATGCTTGTCTGAGACTGAAACCACTTGAAAAAGACAGCTTTGAACTTAGAGACACAAAAGTGCTGAGCCGTTACATCTTGAACTACACATGCGCTGATTTCCTTTTATATTCCAGCTCACAATGCTGTTTCACTGAATACACTAAATAAATGATTAAGTGAATTCCAGGGTGAGAGGGGAATAAGGACATCACTTATCAGATTATAACAGCAGCTTGGTCATAGGTGTTTGATGTTAGTCTTTAATGTCGGTGAACCAGATATACTAAGGTGAGAGGCTCAGACAACTCCTAGAAATCTTCTAGAGCATTCGTGTTGAAAACATTTATATCCAGCTCCTCTCATTTGTGTCATCATTGCCACATCTATAATTTGATTTGGACACCCCTATAAATGTGGTTAATGCATCTTGTTCCTTTAGGTTAATATTACAGTAAATGGTACCCATCCGGACCCCTGAAATCTCCTCATTAGCATGGACTTAATCAGGGTCATCAATCTTAGTAACTTACTAAGAAGTTACTCAGACCATGTAAAAATGTTGGTTATATACTGTACATTAATTAACTGTTTCTATTTAATTATATATTTGTTTACCAAATGTAAATATAAATATATATATATATATATATATATATATATATATATATATATATATATATTTGTGGTTGGTCCCCTCATCCCTCTTGTAGCTAGAAGTATGGCGGCATAGCTACTCCCATTTAGGCCTACTTAGATGGCCAAGGGCAAGAAGACTAGGTAAACATGAAGGGAAGGGGGTGATTGAGGATGCTGTGTGCAAGAGGTGAGCAGTGGTATTTAAAGGTTGTGGGAAGAGGTACCTCCCATAATCCCAGGTAAGTATTATTATTATTATCTTTATTTATATGGCGCCAACATATTCCGTATCGCTGTACAGGGGTTGAGTACATGGCAAAAAACAAACTTAACACTTTATAAAGAATGGCGGGCCCTGATTTTGAGCATAAAATCAAATGTACATAGAGCTTGTTTCCAAGGCACTGACAAGATTGAACACTCACAAACTTACAGTCTAAAGGTTTAGGTGTGATACAAGAGGGTGACAAATGCAAGATGGCAGTGTGAAAGCAATTTGTTTAGTCAAGTGGAGGTGTATGTGTGTTGTACTGTAGATTGTGGGTGTAAGTGTTATTAAGCTGTGGAGTGTGCATGTTAAGGCTGAAGGTGATAATATTTTTTAAACAGGTGTGTTTTTAGTAATTTTTTAAAGGTTTTGAGGCAGGAAGATAATTTAAGGTAGCGGGGCAAGGAGTTCCAGATATTAGGGGCAGCATGGGAAAAGTCTTGAAGATGGGAGTGAGAGGAGGTGATGAGAGAGGAGGAAAGAAGAAGGTCATAGTAGAACAAAGGGGGCGGTTGGGAGAGTATTTGGAAACAAGAGCAGAGATATAAGGGGGTGCACTGTTGTTGAGAGCTTTATATATTAGGGTCATGATTTTAAACTTGATTCGGGAAGCTATGGGAAGCCAGTGGAGTGATTTACAGAGAGGAGCTGCAGACACGATCGTTTGGTAACGAAGATGAGTCTAGCGGAGGCGTTCATTATGGCTTGGAGGAGAGACAGACAAGAGATGGGTAGGCCAGCAAGGAGTGAATTGCAGTAGTCGAGTCGAGATATGATGAGAGAGTGTATTATAATTTTAGCTGTGTCTTCTGTAAGATAATGATGAATTTTGGAGAATATTTTAGGTGAAACTGACAACATTTTGTTATTGATTGGATGTGAGGAATAAAAGAGAGGGCGTGATCCAGTAGAACCCCAAGACAACGGGCCTGGGAGGTGGGAGTGATGATGGTGTTGTGAACAGTGAGAGATATTTGAGGAGTGGAAGCTGTAGTAGAGGGTGGAAAGATTAGGAGTTCAGTCTTAGACATATTGAGTTTGAGTTGACAAGCGGACATCCAGGAGGATATGCTAGAGAGGCAGTTGGAAACTTGAGCTAAAAGAGAGGGGGATAGATTGGGTGCAGAGAGGTAGATTTGAGTAAATGCAAAAGATTTTATAAGGGTGCCAAGGGAGGAGGTGTAGAATGAGAAGAGGAGGTGGCCTAGGACAGAACTTGGGGAACGCCAACAGACAGAGGGAGAGGTGAAGAAGAGGCACCAGTGAAGAAGACGCCAAATGTACAATCTTTAAGATAGGATGTGAACCATGAAAGAGCTGTGTCCTGGGTGGTCAACTGTATCGAAGGCAGCAGAGAGATCCAGGAGAATTAGAATAGAGAAGTGACCCTTTGATTTGGCGGTTAGCAAGTCATTGGTGACTTTTGTGAGGGCTGTTTCTGTAGAGTGTTGGACCCGGAAACCAGATTGGAAGGGGTCCAGAAGGGAATTGGAGGAAATAAATTGAGTGAGGCGATTGTAAACAAGCCGCTCATGCTGTTTAGAAGGCAGGGGAAGTAGTGAGATAGGGCGATAGTTGGAGGCAGAAGCTGGGTCAGATGAGGGCTTCTTGAGAATGGGTATAATTGTGGCGTGTTTTAAAGAGGATGGAAACTTGCCAGTGTATAAGGAGAGGTTGAATAGATGTGTGAGAGCTGGGATAAGTGTGGTGGATAGGGGAGGGATTAGCAGCGATGGAATAAGATCATGGGGAGATGTTGTAAGGTGAGAGGTTGATAGTAAAGTAGATACCTCATCCTAGGTTACAGGGTCAAAGGAGTCCATAGTGGAGGAGGGATTGGGGAAGGGTAAGGGCTGGGTGTTGTCAGTTTGTGGAGAGGATGGTGGGATAGGGCCAAGCTGGGAGGAGAGCTCATTTCAGATGGTTTCAATTTTATTTTTAAGATGGGTGGCAAAGTCATCAGCAGTGAGCGAGGAAGGGGAAGGAGGTGGGTGTGGGCAAAGGAGGGGGTTGAATGGAGCAAATAAACGTTTAAGGTTGGAGGACAGGTTTGATACTAGTGATAAGTAGTAGTGTTGTTTGGCAAGATTGAGGGCAGAGAAGTAGGAGCGCAAGGTAAACTTCTAGTGGAGAAAGTCTGCTGAAGTGCGAGATTTCCGCCATAGTTGTTATGCAGTGCGTATGATAGCGTGTTTGTGTTGTGTGACATGGGTGTGGATGAGAGCGAGGGCGTTTGCTTGTTATTATTGGGGCAAGAGAGTCAAGGGTGGAGGTTAAAGTAGTGTTGTACTGTGAAGTGGCAAGGTCAGGGCAGGCAATGGAGGTGAGAGGGTTGAGAAGGGGTATTAGTACATTTGAAAATTGTTGTGGGTTGAGTGCTTGCAGGTTTCTGCAGGTTCTGGTGGCAGGAATTGAAGAAGATTGGTGAGCGGAAGATGAGGTGAGGTTGCAAGTTAGCAGGTGGTGGTCAGATAGAGGAAGTGGGGAGATGTCAAGGTTGGAGATAGTGCAGAGATTAGTGAAAATAAGGTAAATGGAGTGTCCACCACTGTGAGTTGCTGAATCTGTCCATTGTGTGAGGCGAAGGGAAAAGGTAAGTGCAAGTAATTTTGCAGTTGTTGGGGAGGTGGGTGTGTCATGTTGAAATTGCCAAGAATGAGTGAAGGTATATTGAAGGAGAGAAAGTGAGGGAGCCAGGCGGCAAAGTTGTTCAGAAATTCAGAGGGTGATCCAGGCGGGTGATAGATCACAGCTACTCGCAGAGGGATGGAAGAGAAGATGCGGATAGTGTGGACTTCAACAGATGAGAATTGGAGGGAGGGAACATGGGGAATGCAGTGAAAAGTGCAGCAAGAAGATAGCAGTATGCCCACACTTCCCCCTTGTTTGTTCCCAGGTCTAGGAGTGTGGCTGAAGTGTAGACCACCATAAGAGAGTGCAGCAGGGGAGATAGAGTCAGATGGTGTGAGCCAGGTTTCTGTGATAGCCAGTAAATTGAGGGAGTTGGAAATGAAGAGATCATGAATGAAGGTAAATTTATTGCATTCCAGAGGGCACAGGAGAAGGGCAAAGTAGATGGTTTGTGACAAGTGATGGGAATTAGATTATGGTTGTTTTGGATATTTGCTGCCCTGGGGACTCTGCGTGGCTGACAGCAGTATAATTCATATTCAACCCTTAAATCTCCCTTTAAATAAACTGATTTATTAATTTACTAAAATAACTTGGCAATATGACATTTTAAACTGATATTTAGATTTCCCCTATATGCTATTTCAAAGTGGTTTTTATAAGGTAACTAGGAAATTGCCCATCAAAAATGACGGGAATACAATTTTAAGGCTGGCAATGCGGTTTGCCACACAATGGCCCTCATTCAATTGCAATTTTGCCAATTGAATAGGGGTCTAAATAAGCACATAACATTCTTTTTAAAGAAGTTTTTAGTTATTAAGCATCTATCCAAAAGCAAGGTTTTCACTAACTAAAAACTTCTTTAAAAAATATATGTTATGTGCTTATTTAGAGCCCTATTCAATTGGCAAAATCGCAATTGAATGAGGGCGTATGTGAGGCTTTTGCTTCTCTGAGCACCATTTGCGTTGCGCGTGCTGACTGGCGTTGGTTTTATGTTCAAAGTGTTACTGTTTTCGGCGTTGTGTATTTTCTAAGTTCTGCTTGCGTGGCCTTGCAGAACCTCGTTTTCATCCCGTTTTTTTTGGCCGCCATTTTTTCCCTCTCTTAGCCAATTTTCGAAGGAAAAACGCCAAATATGGCTCCAATTTGTTTGCAACTTCACTCCCAGACTTCCTGGCTCTCCCCCTGTGCTGTGTGTGAGTGTGTTATATTTTTATTTTATTATTTTGATGGTTTTTTTTTGTGTTTTTGAGTTACACGTTTGAACCAACTGCGTGCCTCGCATGCCTCAACTGCTCGTCTTGCTTTGCGAGGCTCGCAATGCAATGAGTGCCTTTGGTGCTCATTGCAGCCTAAGTCCTGCGTGCCTCAACTGCTCGCCTCTCATTGCGAGGCTCGCAGTGCAATGAGCGCCTTCGGTGTTCATTGCAGCCTAAGTCATGCGTGCGTCAACGGCTCTCCTTGCTTCGAAAGGCTCGCAGCTGCGTCCCTCGCGCAAGCGTTACCAACATCGCAAACGTTCCCCACACTGAAAACTATATATGTGACTTAATAATCATCTAACTTCTGGTCTGATGCCTATTACAAGGATATTCAACATCTGTAATCATTGGGTAACCATTTAAGGAAAATTACTTGCTGTATTTATCTTTACTTGCTAAGAACCAACTTGCTCAGTATAAAGTCTAGTTCTTCAAAAGAGTTTACAGTAGCTATGAGACTGGAATGGTGCTTTGTATGTTGTATAATGTACATATCAATTTACTTACCATAACGGTGTATTAAATATCTTCATGCTTCTATGAATACTACAACCTTACACAAAAATCATGGATTAAATTAATGCATGTCCAGATTTAATTACACATAACTTGTTTTACAGAAATTCTAAATAGCTGTAAAGGCAAATTAATAAGTTCCCTGCTGTTTCTGACTGTGAAAGGTCAACACACTCTATTCTTTGATGGATTAATGTTTAGCCGCTGACTCTGAATAAAAGAAACTAATATGAGTCTGTCCTGCCAAGGTTGAGTCGAATAGAGGAGTTCCATTATTTCATGATCAGTCATACAATAATGTAAACTATAGCGGATTTATAAACTTGGCGATTCAGGTTACCTTTTTGCAACATATTTAATTTTTTAGAGACTACACTTTTTTATATTATTTAAATAAACATCAGTAGTTGAAGAAGGGAAAATATATACACTTTTTGGGCTTGATCACATTATACTCTTTAAAATACCATTTAAGCCTACAAAACTAACAGATGCTGTTTGATGTTATATGTTAATAAATAGATACATTACTTGCTTTCAGTGGGCGGAATTATGTGGCGTCCACAGGAGCTCTCATAGACTCATTGGACATATGGCAGTTCTTTTTCTAAGCTATTATATTGGTCCCGCAGGCTAATTTATGTGGGAAATTATGTACGTAAGTCAGGGGGCTTGTTACTTACGGGAAAATAGCTTTTGAACACTAGAAATGGCTCTTATGTGTTACATAAGCAGTAAACAGATTGAACTAGTGTGTAAGGGCTAATAAACACAGACGTTTTTGTAGTAACTACAGTCAAGTTACAGAAAATCAGTAAAATATTGCGTATGGAGTCTACAAAGCTATGTGTTGAGGGGAGGAGGGAAAGAGAGAGGAGTGGAGAAGAGCGTTGGAAAGATAGAGATAGCCAAAAGGAAAGGAGGAGAGAGGGGGTGATGAGGAGAGAAAGGGAAATAAATGGTGAGGAGGAGAGGTGAGGAGTAGAGAGGATACATTGATTCACCTAGTGCAGTCAACAGCAATAAGGGGGTTAGTGGGGGAGGAGGGGGTTGAGCACCAGGCCTCAAGGCCAGTGCAGGGAGGCCAGGATTCCCAGGCACAGTTAAGGGGTCCTGAGATTGAACACCTCTTCCTAAACACTATCGAAGGATGGTTGCATATTCTCCATGGAGGTAGGGAAGTCAGATCTAGTCAGAGTGCAAGGATGTGGAGAGAAGCGGCAGCAGAGGTCAGCACCAAGGAAGTTCACATCAAGGATGTGAACAGTGTGAAGCATCTCTATGATGACTGTCGGGCCATAGTCAAGAGCAAATTGTCTGAGGAAGCTGCCAGAGCAAGAGCCACAGGAGGTGGTCCTCTAGCAGTCTGTGGACTACAATGCATGGGGGATAGAATGTACACAACAGAATGTAGTGGGCACCACCCATCACACAACATCATCATCAATCATGGCCTATATCACAAAGCTATGCTCTGTAACTCACCTGCAATATAACTACCACACATTCAATGTAGGTGATGACCATGTATACCTAATCATGTTGCCCTGAAATGCACACAACAATATGTGATGTCATATTTATACTATTATGCAAAAAGCAGGCTATTTCTGTATAATGAAACAAATCCGTGCTTTTACATAACTGTAAGTGCAAACAATGGATACATCAACAAGATGACAACATACATTATGTCAATCCCCAAACCCAATACATCATAAGTGACTCATATTGATATTATCAAGATGTCTCCTAATAATTGTTTATGCAACCCATAATTGAAAATTGCACACACAAACACTGAAGTTATGGAGGGCATTCATAGAAATCTGCGCTAGGATCTGAGAATATAATATAACCACAACCATTCCACATCCGTGGATATAATAAAAATAATTATTGTTGTCTAAAAATATATATACCTGCCAGTGTTTACAAATAAACATTATATATATACCAATAAGACGACATGCATGATCAGCAATAGAGGAGAAATTTGATCCTCATATATAATTATTATTACTATTATCGTTTATTTGTAATGCGCTGCATATTCCGTAGCGCTATGCAAGGGTTAAGTTCAAGGCAACAAAACAATAGCAATATTAACACATTGAAAAGGATGGACGGCCCTGTCCTTAAGTTTAGAATCCGGTGTCCATAGTGCTTTCCCCAAAGCGCCAAGATAGATTTAAAACTCACAAACTTACAATCTAAAGGGTTTGGGTGATGTACAAGAGGGTGAGAGAAGTGATGTGCATGTTAGGGTGGAAGGTGATAAGCTTCTTTAAACAGGTGTATTTCTAGTGAGGTTTTGAGGCATGGAGATAATCTGGTTGAGCAAGGCAAGGAGTTCCAGGGAATAGGAGCAGCACAAGAAAAGTCCTAAATGCGTGAATGAGAGGAGGTGACAAGAGTGGTGGAAAGAAGAAGGTCGTTAGCAGAGCGAAGAGGGAGTATTTGGAGATGTAGGCAGAGATATAAGGGGGTGCACTGTTGTTGAGGGCTTTATATGTTAGGGTCATGATTTTAAATGTTATTCTGGAGGTTACAGGAAGCCAGTGGAGTGATTGACAGAGAGGTGCTGCAGACACTGAATATTCTGTATGGTAGAGCCATTCATTATGGATTGAAGTGGGGATAGACGGGTGGTGGGCAGGCCAGCAAGAAGCGAATTGCAATAGTCAAGACGACAAATGATGAGAGAATGTATTCAAATCTTGGTTGTGTTTAGCGGCTGCCGCGGAGGAGGGAGCGTCAAAGACAATGTTGAAGTCGCCAAGTACAAGAGAAGAATGTATAATCATTGGATCATCCAGATATGGAACAAAAGATAAAATCCAATAAAAAATAAATAAAATAAATGCTGTACCCAGTTATAAATAACAAATGAGTAAACTTAAATAATCTTACTTCACATATAATGGTTGGTGATTAAATGCAGTAAAAAAACTAAATCTATAATAGCAGTAATACATCTAAAAGAAAGAGGGGTTGCCCGTTAGGATAACCCTGTAACCACCCCAGGTTTATTTATGCATTTTTTCCACACTTGAATTTACTTAATAAAATAATAAAGATTAAATCACAGTAGCTAAATTAAAGGTACTTACCTAATAGAAAATCCCTAACGGTTTTGATAAGTTCTTTTGTGCGGTTTTTGTCTGCTTGCATACGACTCATGGCCTTGCTTAGTGTTTTATCCAATTTTGATGCTTTCAACTTAGTATCTTCAGCCAATTGTCTTATATCATCAAGCTAAAAATTAAAGTTCATTCTTATTTAATTTTTTATGTTACAGTTTTGCCAAAACTACGATAAGTAGTTTTGCATAGATAATATGAACATACAACATGATTATCTGTAAGTTATATTGCATATTCCTGAGTACGTACTTCTTCGAAAATCCCTGTTCCACACACTATTCTGCCATGCCTATCTGCTCACCAGTGAGGATAACTTTCTCATTGGTAGAGCCAATCTACACCATCTTAACACCTGTCAAGCCATCTCCCATCTACACATGGAATGTCACCCTCCCAAAATCACTCAAGTGGAGCAAACTCCCCCATCAACAAACATGTGGAACAACTCATTCTGTAAAGCTCCCTCAACATCTACCCTCCTTAAAAACACACAAATAAATTAGCTCCACAACCTCCACCATTGTAACAGATTGAAAAACCTTTGACATTTTCAGTTACATATTCCAGTAACTGTTCCCCTATTCAACACATACCATGGTGCTAAGCTTCAAATCAACCCACTCAATCTTCAGAATATGTCTCCTTCCATTCATTCTTTTTTCTGTTAATTGTATTATAAATAGACATACTGGGCCTCATTCTATTAACGGCCGTAGGAGATGCGGGGCCGCAAGGACCGGCCGCAAGCTATTCTGCTATTCTATTCCCCTCCGGCCGCAAGAAAATCCTGGTTGCTATTCTATTGCTCCGGGAACCCTCTCTGCAAGGAATCGCAGCCTTGCTGCCGTTTTATGGCCGATAATAGAATGAGGCCCACTGTGTTCTAAATGTGTGTATTTTCAATTTTCTATTGTAAATATGTTTATTTAATTTGATTTCAAATTATGAAAAATCTTAGATTGTAGGTTGGGTTTTACCTGTTTCCCAGCATCAAGCAGATGGATTGTCATATTATTTAACTTAATGCCAGTTTCCTTTGCTTTCTTAAGTCCATCTTTAGCTAGAGGCAGAGCTCCATTACAGTTGGGGCCACCACATTTTCTTTTTCCAGACTTGTCTCTACAAAGGGCTCCTCCGCATGGTGAGATATCACAGGGGAAATCCCAGACCGTTCCACAAACCTGTTCAGAGCAAAGGAAACACACAGGATTAGTTTAGCATCATATTGTGCAATTATTTTTTTAAATGAAGGACCATAAAAGGTTTATGGATGTCTGTGAGTCCTTCATCCTATTCACTATAACTGCCTTATTATAATGAATTTCTCATTGAATTTGAAAAAAAAACTTATTTCCAAGTTAAATTAGATGGTCAGAAAAAAATTACAGAAGTTGATGGTAAGAGATTCTCTTTACTTTTATTTTCATAGGCTAGTTTTAAATGCACTTTACTGTATAATTTATAAGACTATTTTAAATACCGTATGTTTAGACGGATAAATATAGGATGTAGAATGGAATTTAAAGGGCAGTAAGTACTGTAATAGATGATTTGTTATGTTTCTCTTTCATCTTCTTTGTATGTGATTCTCTTGTAACTCGTGGTCCTGGAGTAGGCGATTTTCCCAACAAGTGGTCTCTTGCAAACATTATTCTACTCCTTTTTTAATTACTTGGTAGTTTTTGAAGAAGCTTCTAAGTTTAGCAAACAGGCAACCAGGGGTGTACGAGTCACAATAATTCTGGGGGGGATACAGCTTGTATACATGGGCCGTAAAATAGCTTATTTATACATACATACAAACATCAGAAAATCTGGGGGGGTTTGTCCTCCCCATCCCCCCAGTTCCTACACCCATGCAGGCAACACATTTAATATAACACAATTTGATATAAAATTAAATAGTTACTTTAATGGTCTAGCTATCATAATATTTAACAATAAAAATAAGAATAAACAACTAATTTCCCCCCTCCTTTTTTACAGTACAACTTTTCCCATCTTTTACAAATTGCTAAACCTTTTTCTGTATTTATATTGCTTGGGACAAAGGATAGAGACAGAGTAAGGGAATTTAATAACATGAGCTTTTTTTATTTTTATTTAAATTGAGACCAAATAAATTCTACAATTAGAATTATCTTGTACTTCAGTAATGAGACAAAATCTGGTATTTAACCAATGAAAATGCGTCAATTGTCATTTTTTTATTTATTTTATTCAGCATTTTTTAAATTTGATGAATTTTAATTAAAATAAATTAAATGTGGTAAACTACCTCCCAACAAAATCTACTACACAAGCTAGGAACCGGCCCCACGCTGATTAGAGGCAGTAACCTTGAAACAGCTGTACGTGGGAAAGTTTCCTGGCTTGTGTATCAACCATTCTGAGCTTTGCTTAAAGCTGTGTAATACAGCAGGCATATGCTTAAAGGAAGCCACGTTTCAAATGGTATTGGATGACAAGAGCGAAGCCTTTGTGGGCACATTTGCATGCCCCTGCCCTGGTTTTTAGAATGCAGTGAAATAACTGTATTTCTTGGAATTCTGAGCAGGAAACAAGATTTTTAACTTGTTTTAGATGTTCAAATGTGAACACAAATATACTATTTATTTACAATACAAATTACCGTAATACAGATGACATCATTAAATTCCCTTATTCTATCTCTCTCCTTTGTATGAAAATAAGTGTTATGCACTAATGGTCACATACCTGCATTTTTGGACATATATTGATTGTGCAGTATTCTGCAGATATGACACAGCTGCAGTGAAGTGACTGTACACTCTGCTACCATTAATACATGTATTGTAAAATATGGGTGAAGCTCCATTCTAAAGCAAATAAGCTATTGTCAATGTAAGTTTTTTCACAAGAGATCAATATTTGTAATGACTTATCAGCTGTCAAATACTGTAGTCATACTTCCCTGCCAATGAAATCTACAGATATATGTATGTTCTATGCAATTATAGTTATTTAAATTAAGGGATTGCTTAATATTATTTCATGCAAAACACACCTTGGATGGTCTTTAAAGTGAGCTCTCTTAAATGTATGAAAAAAAGAATTGTGTTCCACACCCCTTTAAGTAGCACATGCATATGTCTGAATATCAACTTTATTAGTTAGTAGCTTGTAACACCTACAATAGTGCGTCCTGCGCAGGCATTGCTCACAAGCTACTAACTGTAAATTCTATCAATCGCACATGTGTGACAAAGATAGCATATGTGCGACAAAGCTAGCACATGAGCGATTGCGTCATATTTGTGAAAGGAGGGAGAAAGAGAGAGGGAGAGAGAGAAAGGGGAGAGAGAGAGGGCAGGGAGAAAGACAGAGGAAGGGGGAGAGGGATATAGAGATGGAGAGAGAAAGGGCACAGATAGAGGGTGCACAGAGAGAGGGCGCACAGAGAGACAGAGGGCGCACTGAGAGAGACAGCACTGAGAGAGACAGAACAGACTATATGATACATTCATTTATGATGGGCAAGTTACTAGCAAATGTTATACTAATGTGTAAAATAATTCTTACCATTTCATTCATTTTGGCAATATCCACAGATTTCATTTTATTTAGTTTGTCCAAATTTTGTTTGTCTTTTGCATCCAGGTTACTTAATGCAGTAAGAATGTCTTTCCTGGCTTTGCTTGCTGTACGAATGATGGGAGAAACATTACGTGCCTTCTCTACTGCAGATAAAGATGTTTTATAGTGTGCACTGATCTTGTCAAAAGACTCAATAAAAGCTGAGGAAACATGAACAGAAAACAATATGAAATGTGCAATTATTTTACACTGTAACTACATACTCTTAAATTCACCCCCCCCCCCCAAAAAAAAAGTAAATGGAGCTCAGCAAAAGTATGAAAACAATTAAAACTCTACCTATAATTAAGGATGTTTGCAATTGGTTGCTTTTAAAACAAAATCTAAGGGTCTCATTCTATTAAGGGACGTAAAATGGCCGCAAAGCTGCTATTCCCTGCGGCCAGCTTACGGCCTTGCGTAGCGATACGGCTATGCTGCTATTCAAATGGACAGCGCCGCAAGGAGGTACCCCTTACAGCTGATTGTGAACTATGCAATCGGCCGTAGGCATTTCCTGTGCACCCGCAAATCGTGTTTCAAGGCCACAAAATCGGAAAACTGTAAATGCAAATATAAATTCAAGACAGCACTATGAATGATAGGCAACATAGGGGGGGGGGGAGGGGGGCATGAGGATTAATAGCAACACCCTCTCAAGCTTGCACATTGCCCAAATCCAATATTTAATTTCAGGTTTATTTTCTGTACCAAGTCCCGCAGGCTTCAATGACCTCGAAGCCAGTAAATCGTTGTATTGTAGAGCATTGTAGAAGCAAATATATATTCAATCCAGCACTGTAATGCACTGTAAATGATGGGGGACATGATGATTAGTAGCTCGTTATTGAAGCCCGTATGGGCTTGGAGGGTGAGTGTCCTCTAAGCCCGTGGGACTTGCATGATAGATAGAGCACAAAGATTAAACATGAAATTAAATTTCTTTATTTACAGATTTGAGGGTAAGGGGATGTTGAGCTATTAATTCTAAAACCAAACATCACTTTTACTTTTAATAAAAGTACAGGACGGCTTTTCTATTTGCTTAATTAGTAAGTAAGTCCCTTTCAGACACCTCCGTGGCCCAAGTAACCTGTCTATTTTACCCATTTACGGAATTGACAGAGGCTAATCCCGCAGCCGTTGCGGGTCTGATGTGCTCCAAGCCCGTGGGACTCTGGACACGGAAATAGCACATGAATTGCAAAAAAAAAAAGATTTTCAGATTTGAGTGTAGGGGAATGTTGTGCTATGAATCCTAACACCTCCAATCACTTTCACATCATCAAAGTACAGGATGGCTTTTTTATATGCTTAATTGGTGCTACGATTTGTAAGTAAGAGCCTTGCAGTACCTTTTTGGTGTAAGTAAGCTGCGGCTCGGTTTTAGCGAATTACGGCTTAGACGGAAGGGTTCGTGTAGCATTTGAATAGCGACCTGGGCTTTCTTGCAGCCGTAACTCTTGCGGCCGCATAAGATCAAAGGCTTTCCCTGCGGCAGGGGTGGCTGCAAGGGATAAAAGGGCACTGGCCGCAAGCCGGACGGAGCCCCCGGCCGTAAGGGAATAGAATAGGGAAGTAGCTAGCGGTCATCCCTTGCGGCCACGCATCTCCTACAGCCATTAATAGAATGAGTCCCTAGGATAGCATTAGATAATTGACTTTGAATGTGATTTTTTGGGGCAGAAATTACTTGTATGTGAATAATATGTATTCTTCTCAATTTTCACTTTGGTTTTACGAGAATAGATAGATAGATAGATAGATATATTACATTAAAACATATAGCTTACAAACCAGCATATTAAATTAAACGCAAACCATAGTTATAAAAAGTTCACTGAATTAACTTCCTCATCAATTTCAGATCTAGGTAACATTACATTCCATCACTTAAGAACTTGATCTTTTAGCTTTATCCAAAAGTACATTCCATCATTTAATTAAGAATTTGATACACAAAGCTTATCCAAGAGTATGTTCTATACACATTACATTTATAAAGGTTTATAACACGTTATCACTCATTCATTTTATTTAAAAGTAATACAAATCCAGCTACATTGATCGTTTCTTCTTATTAGCTCTCTGTCCTTACATCCCTCCTGCTTCTATATACTTCCATGTCTCCCATGAGGCCCAACATAGACAGTACACGTATTCATGACTATTAGTCTGTACTTTTTAATTAAAGATTGTGTCAGGGAGATTTATGCCCCCTCCACCTATGTCCTTATATCTACTAATTAATATCATAAGCATTGGAATCTCCCTCTACATGCTTGGAGGGAAGGGAAGAGGGGGGGGGGGGGGGGCGGTTGTGAGGCACCAGGCTCCCATTAGCCCCATCCCATGAAGGTGTTTAACTAGGGCCCATGTGGACCAATAGTGACCCCATTTGACGCCACAGATAAGTCCCTTGGAGGTCCATAAGAACCGCCATAGGAGATGGGGACTATTAGAGTGCATTAGGACTCGCATGTAGCACTTTATTATTAATTTAGTGTGGCTGGGGTTAGGTGAGGGGTTTTAATGGGTTAATGGAACCCTTGCCCCAAAGCCCATGGGAGTGAAGGGAAGAAGTAATCAATTACCCAATTGCCCTCTAGACTTTGCAGGGGACCTGTGGGCCCAAATTTATTTTATTACATAGGGTGTAGTGGAACATAGGCGGAGGACAGTTTCTTTTTACTTGTCATTAAAACCTTCCCTGCCATGGAATGGGATTCAAACACACATTTATTTATGTTTAAAGAAAGATATATTAGTATTTGTTATTCTTTTTGCAGGAGCAAACATGCTTGAAAAATTCTGGGAGTTTTTGCAGTAATCATGTAATTGAGAGCCAGAATGGTTCGAGAGCAGCACAGTTGCATACAAAAGTAATAAACAGAAGTTGGATTACTCTTTTTTTTACATTCTAAAAACCTTTTGCCTATTTTCAGGTGTGGCTCTTCAAAAGTGTTTAATTTAAATGTATGACCAGGGTGATTATTATAACATGGATATTCACGCATGTTCTGAAATGTAAAATTAAACTTTCAGCTGGAGCATCTTTTTCCTACTATTGCTGAACCAGCATTAGGCATCATTTTGGGATCCCATTCCTAAATCTTCGGATTTAGTTTTGTAAAACTCTTTTCCTCTAACACAGTTTTAGTTTTACCAATTATAATATTTTAAAAAGAATTTAAAAAAAAATTAAGTCATGAAAATGTGAAGACATTTGAGTCCCACTATAAGAAAAGTTGGTAGTAGTGGTGGAAGAAGTAATGGTGGAAGTAGTAGTAGTAGTAGTAGTAGTAGTAGTAGTAGTAGTAGTAGTAGTAGTAGTAGTAGTAGTAGTAGTAGTAGTAGCAGTAGTAGTAGAATATTGGACTATATCCACTAAGGTGAGAGGTTCCTCTGTAACATGATGAGACATTGGATTTGAAGAGTTCTCATCTGTGGGGAACTTCTTACCTTAGTGAATATAGCCCAATATCTTGCCAAAATAAACAACAATTTATTAATAATAACATCAATTACAATGTTCAAATAAGGACTATCCAACAATTAATTCTTACCGTTATTATTGAGGATTTTTTCTTTTGCCTTTTGCTTCTTTATTTTATCCACCAATGTGAATAAATCATTAATCTCTTTCTCCATATTCTGTAAAGTTTTATTCAGTTTTGGTATCTCGCCAAATTTTCCAAAATCTGGAATAACTATTTTACTAACTTTACGCCTGCAGAAAATAGTTTATTAATTTTGATTATTTACACAAAATAAAAAAAGTAAATAAACAAACACTCCTTGATATGTCACTAACACGTAACACTCCAATATACAGGAAACTGAATTATAAGGTCCAATAGTGGTTTAATGTTTATATAAATTAGAAGCTGGTATACAGTATTAGAAACCATGCAGTCCAATAGCATAACATAATTTTCTTTAGGTATCAATAATTATATCAAAAGTCCTCTAGTATTGGCACATTACGGAATAGAAAAAAATACCAAAGCAAACTTTCAGGCTCTAGGCCAGCAACTTGAGCTGAAAATGTTCAATATGGAAGTCCTCCATACTCAAGCAGTATCAGCTAAGCAGAAAATTATTTAAAAAAATGTTTTTAAGTTCATGACTTACATAGGTGATAAAAAATGTTGTAACATATTTCTGATGTGTACATTTTTTTGGCCCTTCAAGTAAACAATTTTGTATTGCTTTTCAATTTAGTGGGATTCTCTGTCACATTGATACATTATAATTCAGAAAATCTCAGCGAATCGAAAAGTATGTTTTAACCCATTTATACATAAACACAAAATGTAATATAATATTACTATATGAAAAATAATTACCTTATGATGTCATAAAAGTTCTTAACTTTTGTGTACATTTCAGGTGCAAGAATAGGACTCCTGAAGATTTTCTCTATGATGGAAAGTTTATCATTGAGTATTTTTATTTGTACTTCACAGCCAATTTTCGAAGGATTTTCGGAGCCAGTATTAGCAGCGAGCTTCACTAGGTCACGGACAGCCTCAGACAGGGACTCTACTTCTGTGTCCATAGGATCAAAGCATTCATGGCAACGCGGGCATTCTGGAAACTCTTGCCTGAATTTAGGAGCACATTGGTCACAATATCTTCCAGTGACGCCAACTTTGCAGTTGCATGAACCAGTGACATTATCACAGTGAGGCTTCAGGGTACCCTCCAAGTTACACCTGCAGGCTACAATAAAGAACATTCAACAACATATATTTTTATACTAACAGATAAAACAGATAAGCATGACATTATTCCTCATTGTATAGTTTTTGGCTGGTGTCATGGGTGCATTAAGCCCAAGTACTGCTAGGGTAGCTACTTAATTTCTGCTGATATTAGCAGCACCTTTGGCGCTCATTGCAAGCCTCTCCTACTCACGGTGCTCATCGTGAGCCCCTCGATCAGCGCCTTTGGCGCTTATCTCGTGGCTCACAATGAGCGAGTTAGACGCTCATTCCAACCCTTTCCTCCCGCCTATTGTACGGGCCGCTCATTGCAGGTTTTGTTAACCTGCAAGTTTTGTGCTTGGGAATGCCATGTGTCTCTTTCCACCATCTCCCCCCGTCACTTCCCTGTGTGTTTCTCCTCTGTGTGTAAGCTGAATGTTTGTGTGTTACACGCTGACTGCCATTTGTTTTATTTTCAAAGTCCCGCGTGCCTGGCGTTGTTGTTGTAGTAAATGTTACTGTCTTTGTCGTGGTGTGTTTTCTAAGTCCTGCGTGCCTGGCGTTGTTGGTGTGTTACTGTCTTTGCTGTGGTGTGTTTTCTAAGTCCTGCATGCCTGGCGTTGTTGGTGTGTTACTGTCTTTGCCGTGGTGTGTTTTCTAAGTCCCGCGTGCCTGGCGTTGTTGGTGTAAGTGTTACTGTCTTTGCCGTTGAGTGTTTTCTAAGTCCCGCGTGCCTGGCGTTGTTGGTGTGTTACTGTCTTTGCCGTCGAGTGTTTTCTAAGTCCCGCGTGCCTGGCCTTGTTGGTGTGTTACGGTCTTTGCCGTGGTGTGTTTTCTAAGTCCCGCGTGCCTGGCGTTGTTGGTGTAAGTGTTACTGTCTTTGCCGTTGAGTGTTTTCTAAGTCCCGCGTGCCTGGCGTTGTTGGTGTGTTACTGTCTTTGCCGTTGAGTGTTTTCTAAGTCCCGCGTGCCTGGCCTTGTTGGTGTGTTACTGTCTTTGCTGTGGTGTGTTTTCTAAGTCCCGCGTGCCTGGCGTTGTTGGTGTAAGTCTTACTGTCTTTGCCGTCGAGTATTTTCTAAGTCCCGCGTGCCTGGCGTTGTTGGTGTGTTACTGTCTTTGCCGTCGAGTGTTTTCTAAGTCCCGCGTGCCTGGCCTTGTTGGTGTGTTGCGGTCTTTGCCGTGGTGTGTTTTCTAAGTCCCGCGTGCCTGGCGTTGTTGGTGTAAGTGTTACTGTCTTTGCAGTCGAGTTTTTTCTGAGTCCTGCGTGCCTGGCTTTGATTAGCCTCTTTTTCATCCAGTTTCAGAATTTATTACGTTTTTCGTCCTCCATTTTTTCCCTTGCCTTGCCGATTTTGGATTGACGAAAACCCACAAATATGGCTCAAAATCACTTGCAACCTCACTCCCCGGATTCCTAGCTCTCCCCTTGTGCTGTCTGCGAGTGTGTTATTATATTTGTTAAATGTATTGTTTTGTTTTGAGGGTTTTTAGAGTTACACGCTTGGCTCGCAGTTGCGAGCCTCACAATGTAGCCTAAGTCCTGCGCCGTACAAGGCTCGCCTCGCTTCATGAGGCTTCGTAGATGAGCGCATTTTGCGATCATCCAGCCTAAGTCCTGCGCCGTACACTGCTCGCCTCGGGAGGCTCATCCAGCCTAAGTGGTACGTCGTACACGGCTCGCCTCACTTATATGTTTGTCAGTGTGTGTTAATATACATGAATCTAATATATGATGGTTATTAGTCATTGCATACCTATCAGAATGAAAAGGTCTCACATTTTGCTTTGCATCTGGCCCTGCATAACCTGGAACCAACTCTGATGCCAAGACACTCCAGGACATATACATCGGCAGCCATCATGTTTACATAGAAATAATACTTGGAATTCTTCTTGGATTTGTTTGAGAAATATTTATATATTTTTTAATTTTGATTCACTTTGTTTTCAAACACGAGGTTTGCAGAATTTAGATTTTCTGTTATACAATAAAATATACAGTGGCCTGAGGGATAACTTGGGAATTGAAATGATTTAACTTCACTTTAGCTGCACATTTATCCTGATAATGAGATACAAAGTTACTCTTAAAGGGACACAAAAACATATCTGTAGGAACACTGGAAAGTCAACTAAGGAAAATGTACTACCTTTTTGCCTCAGGCCCACTTAGCATGGGAATTTATTTATGACTATGGGCCTGATTTCAAACTGCTTAAGAATATACAAAAACAAGGTCAGAAGTACTGAATCTGAGGACGAACAAACTTCAATAGGTTTGTTCGATGGACATGATAATCCACTGATATTGCAGCCTCTTTTAGGTCACTTGTGTCCTTCACATGGAGAAACAGTCTGGCCTCATGTAAAAAAGTGATCCAGCAACTAAATGAAAAGCATACGTTTCTGCCTCATCATAAATTACATGTAGCTCCAGTCCCTAAGGCACAGTTTGAAGGGAGACCCACTCACAAACTGCAGTTTCGCCCCCTTGTACTGGTTCTGGCAATTGTGAAATGCGGTTGAAGACAGACTCAGTGGGTTTTTGGCACTGTACCTAAATCCATGGCTAATCTTAAGCATGCCTGAGAGCAGGGCCAAGAGTCCATGAGTCCTAAATGGATTCTCATGTTAAGTGAGCCTGGGGCAAAAAGGTTGCATGTTTTGACCTCCTTTACATGTTACTAAACAAAATAAAATGTAGCTCATCTCAGCTTCACCTTCGACCCAATAAATGTTATGTGGTCTATTTGGTGCTCCATTTTTGAATCCAGATATCATAGTACCAGTTAATCTGTTAATGTCTAAGGATATTCTTTGTCTGAACTTAGAAAACTTTGGTTATCTAACGCATTTTGCTATGATAATGAGAGAAATGGGCTGCATTTTTAATTGTGTAGTCACATATTACATTAATAATTTTAAACTTGTGAGGCTGTAGTAAACAGACCTGTTACAATGCCCACTAGAGAAATCCACTGGATGAGGACTAATGTGACTAACCACTAAATGTAATCAGGACATTCTATTTATAGCTGCCTTTTATTGTTCTTCATGCTTGTATATCTAGCCTATCATACTAATGTTGACTATTGTGGACTACAATTAGTCATATAACACTTCTCCAAAAATACTTTTTGTACTTACAAGTGCATTGAATTTTTGGATCTCCAAAGGAATTTTCATCACACTGGTTACATTTTCTCCCCTTGTACTTTGGTTTACATAAACACTGTCCTGTAAACTAAAGAGGGAAAAGAAGGATGAGAGATGCTGATTGTACTTTTACAAACATATACCGTAGTTGTGGAATGAACCATTGCTCCCTAGAAAAGATCATTGCATGTAACCCAAAATTAGTGACCCACAGTAAAATGCATTGGATTACTATTCCAAAAACAAAGGCTTAATTTCAACATTTATTTTGATGCAAGAAAATATTGTTGGTATATTACAAAAGGGTATAACTAAAAGAAATTCAAAAAAGTAATAAAGTAATGTATTGTACACCTGGCTCATGAAAATAAAATATGTTTGCACTTGTATAAGAATTAAGAATATTGTTATATTCTTAATTTTGCATATAGTTTTTTTTTTACATATAGTATTTCAGTTTTTTGTGATAATTTACTGAATACCATAATTATCTTTGAGAGAATAACTGCCCTGGCAATTTTGGGACAGAATAATATCCATATTAAGGTGGCTTGATGTGACATGTACAAAAACCAAGCAATTTTCTCCAAATTTCTCTTTGGCCTTATAGTTGATGGACAAAATGGAAATGTAACGCAACAGGCACAATCATTTTTAAAGTCACATTGGCAAACTAGGCCTGGATAATGAAATGGTTAGCAAGACCCAAGTTCCCGGAAGAAACATGGCTGTCACCAGAATTTCCTCAAACTTGTCCCACTTTCCATCGTCTATCTATCTATCTATCTATCTATCTATCTATCTATCTATCTATCACAGTTATCCATAACATTTCTTACCTGATTGCATTGGCTACCATATGAATTGTTTAAGTAACAGTCACATGGCTTGCATCCTTTTCCCTTTGAAAACCCCCAATATCCAGGTACACACTTATCGCAGTTTATGCCAATCACATTGGGCAAACAAGGACACTGTCCTGTTGTTTTGTCACATACACATTCTCCAGCCTCTTCATACATTGAGCAGTTCTGTGCATGTGTTCCCAGCGGGTTACAGACACATTCTTGAAGATGTGAAGAAGAAAGACAATGAGTAAGACAAATGGTTGGACAATTTCAAATAAATTTAAATAAATACTATCAGCAATAGTAGGCACTTTCATGAAGTAAACCGACATTGAATGTTGTAATATTTTGGTCAATCAGTCTTTCTGATGCATTGCTTACTATTAACCCCTGTATAGCACTATAGAATATTTCAGAGCACTACAAATAAAGGATAATAATAACAGTCTGCGAAAAACTTGTCCGCCATTTCAGTTAATGAACAAACCCCAAGGCTTTATTAACAATGATCCTTAAAATCTATAGATGAGGATAAGAAACACTGACAAACATTGCAAATGTCTATAATTAATATTTAATAGCTTTAAATTGCTAATTCACTTGTTGCTATGTGTGATTTTTATTTATATCACATTTGGAACCTGGGCGGTGTTCCTTAAAACATTTGATTCTTTACTTTTTTTCTTGTCTACTCTTATATTTTTAGTAACTTTTTCCACAATATACAAAAAATAATTTCAATAACAGAACAAAAGCCCCCATTCAGTTGAGCACATTTTAATTACTGGAGCACGTAATGTAGCCCGTATTTTTTTTAATATATATAACGTATTTTTCGCCGTATAAGACGCACTTTTTCTTCCCCAAAACTGGGGGAGGAAAGTTGGTGCGTCTTATACGGCGAATATACCTTTTCAAACTGCCTCTATGTCCTCTTGATCTCACCCCAGCGCTTCCTACCAGCATCGCGTCGGCCGGTGCGTCCTAGTGACGTCACACACGCAACGCTGCAGTACACGAGGAGTGCTGGTAGGAAGCGCTGGGGTGAGATCAAGATGGCAGAGATCAGAAGAATGGTGAGGATCAGGAGGGTCAAGGGCTCCCAAATGCTCCCAAATGCTGCAGTATATGTATGTATGTGTATGTGTGTGTATGTGTGCATGTATGTGTGTGTGTGCATGTATGTGTGCATGTATGTGTGCATGTATGTGTGTGTATGTATGTGTGTATGTATGTGTGTATGTGTGTATGTTGTGTGTATGTATGTATATGTATGCATGTATATGTATGTATATTTATGTGTGTATGTATATGTATGTATGTGTATATATATATATATATATATATATATGTGTATATTTATGTGTGTATGTATATGTATGTATGTGTATATATATATATATATAGATATATATATATATATATATATATATATATTTGTGTGTAATGTAGGTGTGTATCTGTGTGTAAAGTGTATTTGTGTTTGATTCAGATTTTTTTTTTTCTTGTTTTCCTCCTCTAAAAACTAGGTGCGTCTTATCTGCGTCTTATAGGGCGAAAAATACGGTAATTGGCCTCTTCTAGCTACTTGCAATCGGTTTGCGGGTTACAAGCTCAAAAGTCGTGCGGGTTGTCAAAATCCGACCCTAAAATCGCAAATAGCAATCCAATTTTACAAGCCTGCAATTGCCTTCAAACCCGTAAATGGCAAAAACAGCAAATATTTCTAAGAGTGCTAGATAGGACTCGCAAGGGGGTTAAACACCTGTTCATAACACTGTAAAAGCAAATAGACACATTGCACACTACTGTACTTTAAAATACTGGGAAAGTGATGAAAAACATTAGAATTAATTGCACAACAGGCTCAAACTCGCAAATCGGCAATAAAAAATATTTATTTCACGTTTTATTTCTGTATTATATTGATGACGGAAATCAAGGAGTTAATAAATATCAGGTCACCCACATGGACTATAACAGTTTATTTATTTTTATTGATTTATACATTGCTGGATTGCGAGTCTGATCACAAATCAGACTTCTAAACACTATTTAATTGTAGTCTAAACTCCATGTTTTACTGACATCATGATGACGGTCTCATTTACTATTGGCTCTGTATAAATTGTAACTTACGGGCTTGCCTAACTGATCATGATGATTCCCTGAAATGCTACGTATGGGTTCATAGTTTTAGGCTTTAACCCTGTAATTGCGGGCTTGAGTCAACTGAATACAGCCGGAATTGTGACAAATTTCAAAACTCACAGCCCGATGGGCTGCATGAAGGTAATTACGGGCTTGCAATTGGATGGAGGCCAAAGTAAGCAGGTGTCTCTATTACAGTGACCGCTTTTCATTTCATTAACTACTGAATCATATAACTACCTTTTAACTATTCAGATATACAGCCCCATTAAATTCAAAGCCTGTAATGGCTACAGGACGCCAACAAGGAATGCGGGCTTGACATTCGGCTGCGCTACAGAGCTATTATATTAGACCGGCTGCAAACCCGTAAACCATTCTTGTGCACATTGAACATGATAAATTAGTCAAACCTGTAGTTACGGGTTTAGACAGAGCCAATGGTAAAAAGATCATCATCATTACGTCACTGAAAAAATGAGGTTAGATTTCAAAGCCTTACGGGTTTCAATTACGAGTTTCGATCGGACCCACATTCCAGAAATGATGCAATATTAATAAATCAGTATAAATCAGTAAATATGATATTCTAGTCTTTGCAAGTTCCATTATATGTATTAACGCATTGATTGCCGGGATCGATATAACACAGGAATTAAACAGCAAAAAATGTATTTTATATTGCAGATTTGCGAGCTTGAGAATGTTTTGCTATTAATTTTAATACCTAACATCACTTTCCCTTTTATCATAAGTACAGTAGTGTGTTTATAATCACTTTTACAGTGCTACGGATAGGACATTGCCCCCCTTGCAGGTCCTCTCTAGTACCCGTTGGCTTTTTGGCTCCATTTGCGGGTTTGAACGGCAGTGAATTCGTAGCAATTTAATAGCGATTTTCGAACGTAACAGTTACGGGCTTGATAGATCAAAGGATTTGAAACTGCGCTTTTAAAATTTCCACGTCTTGTAGGGTTTTTCCGCCTGTAACCCGCAGATTGTCAACGGGTTGCTTTAAGAGGCCAATTTAATAGCCGTAGGACTTGCAGGCTACATTACGGGCTACAGTTTTACACGTTGAGGAAATTTAATAGGGCTGGTAGTATTGCAATTCTCTGTCCTGTTGGTGTTAGGGGAAGTCTGCCCCGTGTGGAATTCTTCAGTAATAATGGAAAATAGCTGCGTTTTCATGCATTTAAAATAGCATGTTTTGAACATTAAAAAAGTTATTTTATGTGTAGAAAAATATTAAGTAAAACCTGTTTAGCTTTCATTAAAACTAGCAGCCAATGCAGACCCCATACTTTAGTCTGTAGATCTCATTGGCTGATAGAAGACAAATCTCCAAGAGCAGTTAAACTGAAAAAGTTTTTGTGGTTAGAGAATTTAATTTGAACAAAGAAAATACATTGTGACACATTATCAAACGATTTTTTTCTGATGCAACAACAACAAAAAAATATTTCCATGTCCCTTTAAATCACTTTTAATATTCGAAGTATAATGAAAATCAATGATAAAGGAACGTTACTATTAATGTAATTTTATCCTCATAGCATGGGTGTGTTTCAGCCTAGGCCCAGGTCTAGGACAGCACATTTTGAGAGGACAGCAGGCTGTTAATGATGCACTACCATGTAATTTGCCTAGAAATGTCTATATGCACAGTATATCTGTAAATGTACCTCATATTTTCTGACATACTGTGTACTATACACATATACATACATTTATCATTCTGTAAAAGTGTGCGATAAACTTATGATATAAATAGCAAGAGGAAAGGAGGAGTAAGGTCATTGGGGGTGCACAAATCTGAACATGTAGGGAAGCAAAACAACTAAATATGCCCCTGCCTCATAGGCAAGTAATATGCATGAATGTAGTTTGTCAGGGTTTCAGTTCATAATCTCAAGTCTAATAAAAGTGAGCTCATGCAGAATGACAGTCAGAACGGATTCAACACATTTTATATTTTGTAAAGGCCAAGTTGTAGGGTTGCGGGTTGTAACCCCTTCGGGGGTCAAATGGTGATTTGCCAGGGGTCGCCTAAAACCCTCTGAATTTATTTATTTTGGTCTATTCTAATCTGTAAAATGTATAATTGTACACATTTTTTTCCACTGGTAGTCAGTACTTTCTTACTTTGATAGATGTTGGCAGACAATCAACTATAATAATTCTGGTAAGTGTGTAACGCTCCATGAGAGTGTACATACTTACCACTACTTCCTAAGTCCATACAGAGCTGCAACATCGGCCGCCCGCACATAGTGCGCGCATTGGGCGACAGAGACACAGGGGAGGGTGGAGAAGAGACACAGGGGAGGGAAAGAAGGGACCCAGGGAAGGGAAGGATGGGAGAGACACAAGGGAGGGTAGAGGGAGAAAGAGACACAGGGGAGTGAAGGGGGGAAGAGACACAGGGGAGGGGAGGGGGGAGAGATACAATGGAGGGAAGGGGGGGAAGCCCAGTGAAGAGAAGTAGGGGAGATACACAAGGGAGGGGAGAGGGAGAAAGAGACATAGGGGTGGGAGGGGGGGGGGGGGAGACACAGCGGAGGGAAGGGGGGAGAGACACACATGGAAGGCGGGAGAGACACAAGGGAGGGAGAGGTGGAGGGAGAAGGGGGAAGGGAGAGAGAGAAAAATAAAAAATTATTCCGTCATTTTTGACGGGCAATTTACTAGTTTAATCATAATGATTACAAATGTTTCAATTCTCGTAACTTTGTTATTTTAACTTTCACAATATATATTATATATTGTTTACGTGATTAATCACTATGCTTTAATTATGTTCAATTTGTAAGAATAAAAATCCATCCTGCATATCAGATAATTATATTTCGATTCATAACAGTAGAAAACTTATAGCGATGAAGGAACAACGAAAATAGTTTCACTGTTAAGGGTCGCCAAAACTTGGGAAATTTTATCAAAGGGGCGCAACACTAGAAAGGCTGAGAACTGCTGATATATACTACAGCAGGATCTAGGGCCATTGTTAGAGGATATCCCAAAGATTTCATGAAATTTATTTGAAAAGGAATTATTCTAAATACCTCCATAACAATGCACAGAACTGACCAGGAGCTACAGGAAATGTTTTTGTGAGGTCATTGTTGCAATAGGAGATTACATGTATAGATTCACATGCTTTTTTTCCAGCATAGACAGAGCATGATTAAACAATGTAATTAACATAAACAAGAAATAAGTTCTGATTGATTTATCTATTATTATGTCAGAGATTAGATTTCACATTAGGAAAAATCAACAAAGGATTATAAAGGGTCCCCAAACTTTTTCATGACATTCTGTTTATATGTATATATATATATATATATATATATATATATATATATATATATATATATATATAAATATATATCCGGTTCCCAGGTTACAAACGACCCGACTTACAAATGACCTCTACCTAAGAACGGACCCACCTAGCTTTTTGTATGAGTTTTTTATGTTCTGCTTGTTTGAATTAAAAGAAAGAGCATAATAGTTTCTATAACTTTTTTATTACAGTACAGGGTATTATTATTGTTACACTGTATTATTATTACTACCACATATGAGCCATTATAGTATTGCTATTCTTCTTCTTCAGGGATCCGACTTACATACTATTCCGACGTAAGAACGTTTTCAGGAACAGATCTTGTCCTTAACATTGGGACCACCTGTGTATATATATATATATATATATATATATATATATATATATATATATATATATATATATATATATATACAGGGTCATGCAGAAGTAGCACCCTTTTTGTTGCAGAACTAGAATCTTACAGAAAATACATAGCCGCATAACACAACCGCACTCTTACAACACCTGGAACGCAAAGGTTATTAACTCAACACGTTCGTCTGTTACAATTAAAATGATGTGCTTATGTATTTTCTATTAGATTTGGTATGTTAATATCTTTATTTATAATGTGCCAACATATTCCAAAGCCCTGAACAAGGGTTAAGTATGAGGCAAAAAAATAAATAAAACATTTACACATTTCAAGCTCATAAAAAAGGGCGTTACTTCTGCCTGACCCTGTAGACCCTGCCTGACCCCAAGTAGACATTAGACTTTACACCTCTCTTACAACAACAGAATTGTCTTCTAGACTATCCTCTATCGCTCCCCAATCTTTCACTCCCTTCCTGGCCTGTCCACTCTTGCCTAGATTTCTGCTTCTCCTATTCCCTCTAGATTAAAACATCTTTTTAAAGTTTTCAGTCTTGTAAGGTACTTTGAGAAAAAGCACTATATACATTTTGTTTTTAAGCTCAAAGACAGGGCCCTCCATTCTTATGTCATGTGTTAATATTGTTTTGTACTAAACCATTGTATAGTGGTATGAAATATATAACAATAATAATAATAATAATATATTACTTTCCTGCATTTTCTATGCCATTTAATATATGGCACTAGAGCAGAATATTAAAAAGTATTTAGCAAACAATCAAATGAAACATGTAACTTATGTGATGCAGAAACTAAACTGCAGAAAAAAACTCATAGCATATTTCTTTAGAAAAAAAAAATGTTTTGTCTTAAATTAAAAAAAATAAGATAATTTCCATCCTATTTTGTTTGTTTTAGATACTTTGACACATAAAATCCCTAGAATAACAGAGGAAATGCTCTTATGTGACTTTTATGATATAGATCAGACCCTTTGATCAATGTGCCCCTATATGTCAACATTAACATGCTGAGCTGTGGTTCTTGGTTGTAACATGCCTAGTGTAAGATCAGACAAGCTCTAAAGTGTTTTATTACGTGTATGCTGGTGAAAATTCTCATTTAAATCATCTGTCTGAGACAATAAATAGACATACATTCCTTACTCTGAAACTGAGTTCATTTTAAATTTGTGGAATATTAGAAACATTTCTTTCTAGGCAGGTTTTGAAGTAAAAGATGTAAAAAAGAACTGACAAATAATAAGATAAATAATAAGATCTCATTAAATCAACCTTTAAAAATAAGCACCCATTAGGCTTAATATGCTTTACCATAAGCTTCATGTTGGTACCATTTGCATATCTGACTGTATGACTTATTGAGTGATCTACCATTACATTTTCGTATAGGGAATTTATAAACTGGCTTTATGTTAGTAAAGTATAAATAATTTGTAATGGTTTATATATGGCATTAAGCATATATCTTTATCAATCACTCAAATTACTTGCTAACCCTATCAGCCTTATCAAATTGCAATTCAGCAAATCTAAAGGGCTCTATATAAGCACATAACATATTTTTTTTTACAGAAGTTTATAGTTAGTGAAGACCTTGCTTTTGGATGGAAGTTCACTAACTAAAAACTTCTGTAGAAAAAAAAAATGCTCTGTGCTTATATAGAGCCCTTTAGATTTGCCGAATTGCAATTTAATAAGGCTGTAAATGTCTATGTACATTGCTTAGTGATTAATGCCAATTGTTGCAAAATGTCAGTATATGTTTTATATGCACTGCTCAAATTACTTGCTGACCTTAAATGCCTATGAACATTAATTACTGGATTAATTATTGAACTGCAGTGAATTTCTTTGAATTGCTAGGTGTTGCTATGGGATTAGTCCGCTAGCTGCTCACTTGTTACATTTTAACCATTATCAGTTGGGGGTTGCCGCTAGCTTTGGCACACAGCAAGTGTGAGTTTAGATGTAAACGTAATGGTAAACTGGTATGAATGCAACCATTCGCTTATCATTTGAAATGTATTTTGCCAAATGGGCAGTTTAAATTAAAAATGAAATATTGCAGGTATTTAACGGAATGCTTTTAAGAAAAGATCTTGAAAAAAAATGACAGTTTAGGCTAAACTTCAACTGTACATCTATATATTAATCCAGATATACAAAAATAATCATATGTGGTTGTTTAATGGGTTTATTTGCCCCCCTAAATAATTCATATTAAAAAAAGAATGTTGTCATCTAAAGTGGATAAAATGGGATGGTTGCTTACACATAAGATGAAACAATAACAAATAATATGAAGAAGGAAGTAATGGTAAGTAAAGGTTAGCTAAATTACTTCATTCTTGTAATAACATACATGTGTGTTGTAAAAATCAGGTGTTTTCACATTGGAGACACAATAGAGGTTAATTACAGGGAGAATAACTATGATCATATTTTACTTTCCCACACGTTCAAAGCAGTTGCTACCTCAATTTAATGGGACATAATAATATGTCTGGATTTTACATCATGTTTAGTGAGATGGCCATTATGGTTTACATTAAGTTAGATAGTATTTAACTACCTCTATGGGAATGAGGCTACTGTTAGGGAACGTGTTGGTCCTCATGGAGCACCATGGGTGACAGGGAGAAGGCCCTTATGGTATGGAATGGAGGTAGTGTAGCAATAACTGGGGGTCCTCATATATAAGGTTAGACAGGTGGTGGGAATGAGGTTTGATGACCGACCACATAGTTCAGAGGATGGTGTTGCTATTGGAGGCTACTTGTGTTTCTTATTCGTAGGCTCTTACACATACACATAGGCAAGTTGCAAGCTTGTAACTAAGCAAATCATTACCACCCAGCCTGCATGTATGTAATAGCGCTGTAAACTAGCTTGTAACAACAAGACAAGACAAAAAGTAGTAGTGTGCTTTTTATGTGTGGAATGTAATCAAGGCCTAAGAGACTATAAAATGTTAAATAAGACTAACTGCATGGTTATATATGAATCCTAATTATAGATTGTGAGTAGCGAGTTTCCAGTCTTGTAGGGTGCTTTGGGATAAAGCACTTTCTGCTAAGATTCTAACCTCAAAACAGGGCCCTTCAACTTTTGAATTTGTTAAACTTGTATTTCCCCTGTTCTTATCCCCTGTACAGCGCTACGGAATATGTTGGCATGATACAAATAAAAGATAATAATAATAATATATGAATTAGGTACATTTGTTTACCTGGCACATGATTTATCCTGTTGTGTAACTTTGTCTCTTCAAGACATGTGCAATTATTTGAATGACTAAGTAACTGATATAAAGTTGCTTCAATGAAAACTACATTTAAAAACAAGTACCATTTTGTGAAAATGAATCAGTCTCATTGATCTTCCACTCTTCCCTCTGCCTATGCATTTTATCTATTTCTAATAAGCATTATCGGTCCTGAGAGAGTCTCAGAGCGATTGCACTAGTAATATAATTAATTGAAGGTTGACGCCACTCACAGTCATTTGCTTAAATTCCTATTGGCATGCTGTAACTCTCTAATTTGTGATAACACTTATTAGAAATAGATACAATTCAAAGGTAGGTCAGAGTATCAATAAGGATGGTTTAAGGACAAAAAAAATAGTAAGAACACTCTGTTTTAGCCTTTCATTTATCTGCTGAAGTATTTTTAAGTACTTTCGGTGATTCAAACATGAATCCTTATACTCTGTACGGTTATTATTATTATTATCTTTATTTATATCGCGCCAACATATTCCGTAGCGCTGTACAGGGGTTGAGTACATAGCAGAAAACAAATTAAACACCTTGTAAAGAATGGAGGGCCCTGTTTTTGAGCATAAAATCAAATGTACATAGAGCTTGTTTCCAAGGCCTGACACAAGATTGAAAACTCGCAAACTTACAATCTTACGGTTTCAGTAAACCATAAAAAAGAGAGGGACCAAAAGTCCATAGGCAGATGGGGAAAATACAGTAGATTCTCCTTTAACCAGAACTAAAGCAACTGGAAAAAAATGGAATACTGTACTTTAAATAAAATTGTTATTTAACAGGGCTCAACAAATGCCAGGAGCCAGGTTGTCATGCCACAAGATGCTTACAGGCACCTAGATTGCATCCACTGTATGTCTCTGCAATTCAGTTTTACCGGGAAGCAGACAGGCATGAGTGACTGAGCCAGGGAAGTGTTGGTGTTACATTCCCCAGGTCAGCACCGCACCCTCCAGCCGAACGTACCTGTGTGTAAGTGAGGAGTGAAAGCTGCTGCTGCTAGAACAGCCATCACTGACAAATATACTATGTGCAGCTAATCTAGGCCTCTTTTAATAGTGAAAAAACAAACAAAATAGAGGTGCTCAATCAGAGAACGAACAAACCTTAATAGGTTAGTCCTATGGACATGATAACCCACTCTGAGAGCAACCTCTTTTAGCTCACTTGCGCCCTTCACAGAGAGAAATATCCTGTAGTATATCAGTCTGGTCCCACTTACTCTTTTAATAGCGACTCTCAAGCAACCAGAAAGTTGATTTACCCAGCATCTACCAATCCCCATGGGTGCCGGATAACTGAGGAGAGTCTACTGTAAAATAACTGAATCTGAATTCAATTTTTTTTTTCTGGAGATAAAATATCCATTCAGTTCCATTGAACACTACAAAACTGTGCATCTTAACAAACTATTAAGAGGAATTGCAACTGCAGTAGATTCATCGCCAGCCTTAAGTCAACAAGTAGTGCTTTAGTGGTTCAATAATGAAATCCAATAAATGCATATATATACCCGAACAAAATCTGCTAAAATTTGCATTTCCGCTAAGAAAATATATATTTTTTGCTCATGGTGTATATATCTGCTAATGCTATTAGTTTGCTACATACTTGGTAAAATAGTAATTTTTTCCAAAGCTACAGTGATCAGGTATTTGGTCATGCCACTGTTCATATATAGATCTCTACTGGCCAACACTAATAAAATACATTTTTCAAATATTACATATTTATTTGCATGAAAAACAAGTGATCTAGCGTCAAGAAGATGTCAACAGACAGCACTCCACTCTAGGATTCACCCTGCATTTTCTATTTGGCAAACTAGTCAGCATCAGATTTATTTTGCTCATTCCTGGCAAGCGTGTAGAGGAGATAAGACCTATTTAGAGAGTGGTGGTAGAGCATAACACGCAATATTACTTAAATTCAGATTTGTGGTTCTCCACCTATATGGGGCCAGGGTTGGCACGATAACATTTGGAACTTATTTGGACTACTATTGAGATAATCCATGCCTCTACCTTAACCCACTCTGATTCCCCTGACTCTTAGAGCTTGCTGATAAGGTCCCAGGGAGCAGAAATTGTCCAGCAACCTGCTGTTGAGAAACACACCTTTAGGTACAAATTTTCATACAAACAGTTTGTAATGCTTAAGGTATTTTTTTTTATGCAAAGTAGAAAAATGTAACTCCACAATTGAACTACTGTATTTGTTATGTGCCAGTTTGGAATGCAAACCAACTTACTTTGACAGCTGTGAAGAAGAGCAGACCCAAAGTACCCTGGTAGGCAGGACTCGCAGTTTGTCCCATACGTATTGTTCAGGCATTTCAAGCAATCTCCAGTGATCCTATCACAAGATTCCGGGTCTGTTGGGTCTGTGTTGTTATTGCATTGACATGGCAAACAATTGTCTTCTTCTTCTAAATTGCCATAAAATCCAATTGGACACTCTTTACAGTTACTTCCTAATGAAAAGAAAGAATGATTGATAAATTATTGATTGGTAGCTGGCTGTTACATTTAAATGGAAAGATGGTTTTGCAAAATATTTATGAATATGAACTCATTGATGAATATTGCAAATCATGCTGCAAGCTATTTTTTTAAGAATACACTTTCACAGAGATGCATAGACCCAAATGTACTGAGTGGTGAAGTGTTGGGACACCCTTGGAGATGTCAAATCTTAGAACATAAGTATGTTCCATACAGCATAAAGGAATGAAGAGACTTTCCAAGTGATCTGCCACATTTCATCCTGCCCATTATGCTACATATTTATACTAGAAACCGTAACATAGAAATTAAAACTCACTGTACTAGAGCCATTTGTAAAATGTTTCAGACCTGTGCCTGAGAATGAAACAAAGCCTAAGAATGTGCTCCATGGAATGTAACTGCTCAGGGTGGAGCCTGAAACAGATTGTGCCCTATGTGTGAGACTACAGATGGAAAATGTCTTTTAACATATAAGTTGAGATCAAAAGTAAGCATAATTTGGAAGTATTTATCAATTATCATGATAATGTATCCATTTCCTAAAAAAAATACTAGTATATTTCCATATTTACAATTTACTCTTTGATCAGCTAGGCTTGATAATGGGTACATTTTAAGAAAGTAAAAACGATATAATAGTGTCCTTATTTACTTTAATATACAGTCTCACTATGAAGAAAGACATTTTTGCCGTATATTATTATCTCTTTTGGCACCTAGGATGCTGGTTTGATTTGCATTGTTTCTAATGAAAGCTAGTCCTGCTGAGTGCCAGCTCTTCCAAAAAAAAGTGTCAATCTTATTTATTTCCTTGTTCCCCTTTCCATTGCAAAGAGAGATGATCAGAACATGCAACAACAGTACCCTGTACAGCATAATTGCATATAATAGAAAAAATAAAAGCTTGTTCTTAAAAAAAACATACTATAAACATGGAACTTCAGTGGTCTTTTAATGTATTCTTAATAAAAGAGAGGCTATTGTCTGAAATGATCCTATGCCCTGTGTAAAAACATGGCTGTAGTTACCCTACCAGTCAGGTTTATTCAATTCATATTAGGTTTTTGCATTGTTTCTAATCTGGAGCATGATAATATAACTTTAACTAAAGACATTTCCAGTTGTCCACCAGCCTTTATAGAGACCATGCTATGTACCTGTGTATCCATCAAGACAGTTGCAAACCATTTCCAAGCTTTCAGGATCTTGGTAACAGGAATGAGCAAAATACTGATTGCTTGTAGGAGAGTCTGGGCACATACATGGCTGACAGGGTTGTCCCAAACCTGGGTTTCCAAAGTAATTATCAACACACCTGGATGATTGGAGTTGATAGAATAAACGTTAGAAATATGAAATATCAGTAATTATATTACATATCTCAACATATATTGAACACATCTGAATAGTGACTTTTTGCTTTGATAATACATTTCTGCTGTTATTAGGTTATGTTTGATCATTTTTGCACTGTTTTGTGTTCAAAACATACTTTTTAATTAAAACATTTCCTTTGATAAATCTCTTAAGCAAATAGCTGACATAGGCCTCTATTCCATATCTTTTGTAGGCAAATTTCTCATAACTCATAAATCAGTTATGAGAAATCACTATACACATTGTAAAAAAAAGATATAAGAAATGCCTTCTGATTATCTGTGAAGTACCTAAAATCACTACCCACGAGTCTCACTGATATTTTCAAAAAGGCCATCACATTGTTCCAGCAGTGAGATATGAGCACTTGTAGTTTTACTCATAAGTCCTTTGTAATGCTGTGATTTTTTTTACAAAAAAGGCTATGTGTATCTTCACCAACTTGTAGAGGCCCAAAAAATGATCTGAAAAGTCTAGATGCATAAAATCTTACGCTATCGACAAGTTAGCCACGGCTGAGCAAAGTAAAAAAGAGTGGAGTTATGAACAGGAATTATAATAATTAAGCTCGTTGGTGGGTTGGTAGTCAGGAAGTTACTTAGGGAGGAATTTCCCGCCCTTTGGTCAGTTGAGAGCAGGTCTGACAGGAGGAATTTTCATTCAGTTGCCTCAACAAATTTTATTATGGTATCTCCAATAGTAGTTAGCCTGATTGATAAGATTATATCGGAAGCTTTAGCTTTAGTTATGCTGGGCTACCCCTTCCACCTTAATTAACGCCTGCCTTTATGCCTCCCTAATTCCTCTGACATCCCCTGCAGTCCACAGAGACAATTACGGACTCCTTCTAGGCTAAGCCTGTGTGAGGCCTTCAGCTGCGCAGATGCTGACGCAACACAAATCTGTGTCTCTGAAAGTAAATCCGTCTGCTCGGATCACTCCACCGCAGTTACAAAACAAGCAATGGGAGGTCGGCGTTTGGAATGGGTGAGTCAGCGGACATTGCGGTTTTGAGGTCTGGGGTGTTTCTATAAGGCGGAGGGGCTACACAGGGAAGGGGAAAAAGACCTCAGGTAGAGTTAGGAAGCCTAACGAGGTTGGGAAAGAGGGGGGCAACTGATAAGACACGTCCTGCTGTGAGTCTGGGTTCTGAGTCACAGGGAAGGGAGAAGCAGAGAGGGAAGACCAGGGCCTGCGATAGAGGCCAACAACAGGAGGGGCAAGGAAAGGCCCTAGAGGCCATCGGTTATGGACGAGGGTGCAGAGAGGATAATAGGGGGGATCTCACAATGCAGATTGTGGGAACTGGATCAAATAAAAGAAGAAAGCACGCTGCAGCAATCAGGATCTGGAAGCCAGTACATCAGTGATTACAGCAGTCTCAGTATAGGAGCTCAGATGCATTACTTGGGGACATGGGTTTCGGAACACATGCAACGCTTCACATAAGGGCCTCTTTTTTGTTATTTGAAATCGTGACAGCTGTCAAATTTTACCAGCAGACAGCATACAGGAGCCTTTATTACCAGCATTGTCCGATGACCTAGAAGAGGTCAGGCCAAAGATGGAGGGTTCCCTACTAGTACATGCTGATGGTACCCCTGTCTATTTAACAGTTTATGACTCTATTTAAGTTATCCCTTAAGAAAGTGGGTTTCCAGTCTGAGGAGTATGGGACACATTCCTTTAGGGGCTGGGGCTGTGCGATAAGTGGGTTAAAAAGTTTGGAAGGTAGGACTTCTTTAGATTCAAACTATATGAGCGCCTTGAGTATAAACCCTGTATTAGTGTAATTCTGTTTTTTGATTTTCAGACCCCCCCTTAACTGGTTTGGATCATGGGCCATTCTTAGATTTACCGGGCAAGAAGGGCGGCAGCATTACATGAAGATGGAATGCAGCTGTGAATTTCATCAAAAAGTGGAATTGGGGTGGATAGGTATAAGAGGTTTAAAGTGGGAGTGAATCTTATTAAATATTATTCAATTTGCCGAATTTGTTCCCCCGAAAAACACTAGTTATTCACGTTATGTCAGTAAGGGAAATGAGAAGGATTATGAGAAGGGATATGAGTCATATGTTGGAATTGTTCCCACGGGATGTTTATAATTTGGTCTGAAATGGTGGCTTGTTTAAAATGGTGGCCTAAAATAGAGCACTGGACGCTGGCTAAGTCCAGAAAGAAAATAAACAAGTCCATGACCACTTTTGTTAGAAGGTTGGGGGGGATTTCCATCAGGCACACTGATCTAGAGGGGCAGGAGGATCTGGATTACTTGTTTCTAAAGGATGGGGTTCACCTTAATGATTTCAGTTTAGAGCTGTTTCATTTTGCTCTAAAAGATGTGATTGCTAAGGCCATTTGTATTTTGGATATATATGGCCTATGATATGGAGATGGAGATAGTCCTCTCTGGGCAGGGGGTACCCCTTGAGGTACCCAACTACTGGTTTGGGGGGGCAAGCACCACTGGTTCTTTTTCGGTTATAACCTAATGTTAAGGTTAACATTAACAAATGAGCTGTGGCCTTATTACCCAAAAGAACATCTGTGATCGTGTATTATTGGGACATTAGGTAGTAGGTTATAATAATCCATAAGGTTGACTATAACAAGGTCAAGCTAACACCTTAATTGTGTGAAATTTGAAGGTTGATTCTCAAATACAACACAATTAAAGGGTTAATACTCCTAACCACATGAGCCAAGGGATTCAAGAGATTTCCTTTCAATACCTGCTACCTATTATGAGCCTGGTGATGCCTCATGGGGAAGTGGGGTTGGGTTCAGTATGGACACCTATCAGATAATGTCCAATATTGATACCTATGGTGGTAGCAAGAGTGCCATGAGAGTCATTGGGGATTAATGTTAGGTGCCATGTTGGTCCATGTTATAGTTAATTGTACCAAGGGGATCCATTGATGATCCCCATTGTACAGGGGAGAATGTTAGGAGTCATGGGGGTAGAAGGGGGAATCCCAGGAGATGCTCAGGCTTATGGCACTTAGGCAGGTGAAAACCAAGGGGATCCCCTGGCCCTTAGCTGGTAAGAAGTGGCCAATCCCCAGGCTCCTAGGGGATAACTTGTCATGGGATAGAGGTGTCATAAACCTCCTGCATTATGTTTAATATTATTTAATCACTACTCTGTCATGGCTATCAGTAGGGAGAGATGGTAATGAAGGGAACAGATAGCTTTTGTTAAGATAACTCAATAAGATTGAAATTGACACCACACCCCTTTCCCCTCACAAGGTAAGATACAATCACAGCTCTCCAACAATATAAACGCCCCTCTCACACAACTTCCACCTGCATATCATGGATTCATCCAAGGTCCAGCAGAGACATCAATACAAAAAATAGCTTCATTACTTTTTTTCTGCTTAATAATGTTCTTAGTCAGACTCAAATATTTCATTGCACATTGGTCATTTAACATTAGTAAGGTAAAACAACACTAAATGGGAAAAACAACACTGTATACTAAGTATAACAATATATATAGGGCAAAATTGGCAGAGGGCCCAAAATACAGCTCTGGCAAGAAAGTATATAACTGGAAAGGAAATTTTACACTACACTTTAGATATTTTGAAACTAGATGGCAACTGATGATATCTTACGGTACTCAACCGTGTAATAAACATGGCAAAAATGTGCTTTTTAATTGAGTCACTTTGGCTGATATTCAAACCCCAATAAACTCCACAATAATACTGTACCTTTCACAGTTGGTTCCATTGGTAAAACCCTCACATTGTAGACATTCTCCAGTGACTGGGTCACACAGCTTTGAATTTCCATTGCATTCACAAGGCCGACATTTTGGAAATCCATAATACCCAGGCATACAGCTGTCACAACGACGACCATTTATTTCACTGCGGCAACCGCACTGACCCGTCTCCTGATCACATATATTGCTCATCGCTCCTTGACAATTACAGTCACAGGCTATAAAATACACATATATATATTTACTACAGCAAGTAAAAAAACATTGCTATTATATTAGTGTAAAAGTTCTTGTGCATGCTAGCAAGAAAATAAATGTGCAGTAACCACTCTTTAAGATAAGGGTAAAATATATATATATATATGTATCCTAGGTTCCTAAGTACCTCAGCCTTATCTATCTCAATCTTTTTTTTATCCCTTACAGTGCCTTGCAAAAGCATTCAACCCTTTGACTTTTTACCTATTTTGTTAGATTACAGCCTTAAATTCAATGTTTTGTTAATCTGAATAGTATGTGATGGATCAGAACACAATAGTCTAAGCTGGTGAAGTGAAATGAGAAAAATATATACATAAAACTATTTTTTAGAAATAGAAAATAGAAAATTGGTATGTGCGTATGTATTCACCCCCTTTGTTATGAAGCCCATAAAAAGCTCTGGTGCAAACCAATTATCTTCAGAACTCACATAATTAGTGAAATGATGTCCACCTGTGTGCAATCTAAGTGTCACATGATATGTCATTACATATAAACACCTTTTTTGAAAGCAAGAGGCACCACTAACCAAATACTGCCATGAAGACCAAGGAACTCTCCAAACAAGCAAGGGACAATGTTGTTGAAAAGTATAAGTCAGGGTTAGGTTATAAAAATTATCCAAATCTTTGATGATCCCCAGGAGCACCATCAAATGTATCATAACAAAATAAAAACCCAACACATCACATCACCCAAAGAACACCAGCAGCCGGGACTTTGAAATTGGTCAGAGTTGAGGGAAAGATGGATGGTGCTAAATACAGGGATATTCTTGAGCAAAACCTGTACCACTCTGTGCGTGATTTGAGGCTAGGACGGAGGTTCACCTTTCAGCAGGACAATGACCCCAAACACACTGCTAAAGCAACACTTGAGTGGTTTAAGGGGAAACATGTAAATGTGTTGGAATGGCCCAGTTAAAGACCAGACCTCAATCCAATAGAAAATCTGTGGTCAGACTTAAAAAAGAAGCACAAACCAACCAACTTGAAGGAGCTGGAGCAGTTTTGCAAGAAGGAATGGGCAAAAATCCCAGTGGTAAGATGTAGCAAGCTCATAGAGACTTATCCAAAGCGACTTGGAGCTGTGAATGCTGCAAAAGGTGGCTCTACAAGGTATTGACTTTAGGGGGGTGAATAGTTATGCACATTTACTTTTTCTGTTAATTTGTTCTATTTGTTGTCTGCTTTACAATAAAAAAAAAACATCTTCAAAGTTGTGGGCATGTTCTGTAAATTAAATGATGCAAATCCTCAAACAATCCATGTTAATTCTAGGTTGTGAGGCAACAAAACACGAAAAATGCCAAGGGGTGAATACTTTTGCAAGGCACTGTAATACATGGTTTATTTCACAGGCCATACTATCTTTTCAATACAATATTTCCATTATCAAATTCACGATTTGTGGCCTTAATATTGTAGAAATGTAACATGTTATGATTGCTCTCTCTTTCTCATTCCTTTCTCTCTTAGTTCTATCTCTCTCTCCCTCTGTGTCTCTCTGCCCTTCTCATTTTTTCCAATTCTTATTTAAGTGCCTTTTGAAATCAACATCTTGGCCTCTCTGCTCTGAGAAAACACTGAGAAATTCTGAAGCTTGCTACCCATCTGAGGTATGAACAGAACTATGGAGTCTTACCCATCTCAGGTGCCGATGTCATTATTATTATTATTATTATTATTATTATTATTATTATTATTAATACTAATGTATACCTGTTATTATTTTTTGTGAGAGAGAAATAATTTCTTGCTAAGTTTCAACCCTTAACAATATGTTCTCACATCTGTCTACTCCTCTGTAGTATCTGGACTCACTCTCACAACCCTACCCCAATTGTATGACCTGCATTACTTGTTAATACCTACTTTACAATTTCCCAAGTGCTTTCTCTTTCTTATTCCTTTCGCTCTCATTTCTAACTCTCCCTCCCTCCATGTCTCTCTCATCATCTGCAATTGCTCTTTTAGTGCTTTTCGAAATCAACATCTTGGCCTCTCTGCTCTGAGAAACTCTGAGAGCACTTTCCTCCCTCCCTGCCCCTCACCCACCTGCCCCTGTACAGATTCAATTTATATAGGCTTGGGAATCTCATTCACCTGACCAATCAGCAGTACATTATCTTTCCACCCTCTCCCCTGTGCTTGACACAAAACTTTCCCTAGGTAAAGATAATAACTGCGTACTAGCCCCACTGTTTCACAATCCCTCCCTATCAGATTTCTGCTGTCTCCTACTAAATTTATTAACTAAACTTCTTACATCTTCTACCCAAGTAATCTCAGTGCCTGCCTTAGTCCAACATAATTGTCTTCTTTTTGATTCTCTATTACATGCTTTGGAAAAAGCTCTTTGTATGTAAGACTTTATACTCAAAAGCAGGGCCCTCCATTTTCTTTCTCCATATTTTGCCATGTATAATACTGTATTTTAGTTGTACTTAACCCCTTTATGGCACTACGGAATATGTAAGTGATAATAAAAGATAATAATTGATAGGACGATTTCATTGTGTGTCTGCTCTTATTGCCTTGATGGTAATAACATCATTGTATGATTACTTTGCTGAACTAGACCTAGATATCTAAGAAGTTTGTTAACTCAATTATGTGCTAACTAAGAGTTATATATGCTACTAGCGAATTGCCCGTCAAAAAATGACGGCAATGAAATTGTGAGGTAGCTAATGCTGTTTGGTGTATAATAATGAAATATGTAATACATTAGTAAATGAATATACTTTACCTATTTTGAAGCATTGTGTTGAAGAGCTGGCAATCTGTTTTGATGTTGCTGGAGCATTAGTGGTGTGGAGCTGCTGTGTAAGCATTCTGAATGTGTGCACTGTGTGGTATGAATATCCGTAGGTCGTTTGTGGCGTTTTGCGAGTTTCTTGTGTTGTTTTGCGAGTTTAGAGTGCTGTAGCCTCGTTTTTGTTTTGTTCGGCGGCCATTTTTTCTCTCGCTTACAGTTTTTTTTAGTCTCTAAACTCTTTTATTTCGAGTAAAATAAAGGTCTAAGTTGCATTTTTGAGGTCCTGGGTGCTCCCTCTTGGTGTAGGTAAGGTTTTTATGTATCTGCTGTGTGTATGTATTGTGTTTTAGATTTTTTAATGTTCGCGAGTTGCGTCCGAGTGTTGCGAGGCCGTAATGTGTGTGAACGTGTGTCGTATGTTGTTTGCGAGTGTCGTAATGTGTGTGTCGTGCTCTTTGGGTTGCGACGTGAACTTTGCGAGGGTCGCAGTTGCTGGCATGGAGTGCCTTCGGCGCTCCATGCCAGCAACTGAGACCCTCGCCCAGTGCCCTTGCTACGCGAGCCGCGGCCCTCGCTATGCGAGCCCGCAGCGTTAGCAACAACTCGTACGCTCACAACTATATATGTGATATAAATGTAGTCATTAAAGGAAACTGTAGTTCCAAATTGTGTGTCATAGATATATATAACACATTTTTCTTTATGGTTTCTCCTACACTTCTGCTAGCCTGTTAGAATGGCAAGGAAACATGGGAATCATTTGTACATCCACAAACTAGTGATTTACCACTAGTTTAAAAAGGTACAACTTGCTAAACAAACTCAGATAAGTGTCTTAACAAGAACTGGAAAATACTTTTGCCAAGTAGTTTGTTTCAAGTTGGATAAAGCAGCATAGAAGGTTCATGCTCATGTTCTGTTTGGCTTGCTTTAGTGCTATTTTCCTCATTTAATATGGTCTATTAATGCAAAAATGTGGGCCTGTTGTGCCACTTTAAACATAACCATAAAGCCAGAACTGAACAGTTTTAATTTGGATTTTTATCTTACCTTTACAACCATCGGGACCAAACCCATAGCTGCCCACAGCACATCGATTACAACATCGCCCAACAACGTTTGGTTTACACTCACATTGACCTCCAAACTTATTGCAGTTCGTGCTTAGAGATCCAACTTCATTACATGAGCATTCTGGAATTGAAATGGTTAGTTTAATATATTTGTGTTTTTAGCATTTACAATATAATTTTATGACATTTTCTATGTATATTTTTAAAGAAATAGGCATAAAATAAGCAGAAAGGGGTAAGGAAGATGCATAAATGACCTTGCTACATGTCAAGCTTTGTCAGGCAATACCAACACCTTATCTACAGAACGTTAAGACACACCAGCAGATAAAACACAGCAAACACTTGAAATGAAAATGTGTATAATCAACTTAGAAATGTACTTAACACACTGCAGACCTTGGCCCCTATTAAATTTCAAGCCCGCAACGGCCGTAGTACAGCCAGTGTGTCTGCACAAGCCTGTAAACCCGTCCCACACCTGCAAGCTATTAGGGAGCTGGAATAGATGCAGGCCGCATTTCCAATCCAAACCCGTAATCACGGAGTACGACGCAGGCCTCAGAGCCAATAGAAACGGGGAACAGCAATTAACGCAGCAGAAAGGGGTTTTAAAAGGCGCAAAAATGTTAATCATTGACTGTGCTGTAGCTGAGCTAGTGAACACACAAGTCAAGGCGTTGGTGGGTTTTTGAAGTTTGTAGAGAGAGAGAGAAGGAGCTGTTTTTTGAGTTGTTGCTATTTTGACCACTAAGATATTAATTAACCCTTAATTTACAAAACACATAATTACTGATATAACATAATTCACACACATAGATTAATACATACACATAGCTATACATAGCGGTAGACCACAGCACATCTACCTCCCCCCTATACAATACATTACTATGATACACATAATACACACATTCTTGTTTTACCTCATACACATACACGTATATATTATATTGATTTATCCTTATATTTATTTCAGAAATTCCAGGAGGTTAGAGGAGGGGAAGAGGAAAGTGAGGAGAGAGAAGAATAGAGTGAGGAGAGTGAGGAGAGGTAGATGTATGGAGAAAGGGAGGGCCAGGTCAGGGAGGGGAAGTACAGGTGTAGGAGAGCAGGAGGGGGGGAAGGTTGTGAACCCAGATGTAGGCACACAAGGAGTAGAGGCAGAGGATCAGGGGCCTGATCCCAGGGGGTGGTAGTGGGGATGAGGGACGGGCCCCAGGGAGAGAATAGGGAGGTCAGAAACCCCAGGCACAGTTGGAAGGACAAGAGGTTTTGCCAAAGTACAATTATAACACAGATGAGACTGATGTTCTCCTCAGGGAAATCTCTGCAACTATAGGATCATACATGGTGGGAGGGATGTGAGGCCTAGCCAGAAGACAAAGGTCTCGAGTGAGATAGCTACAGCTATTGCTGCTGAGTTTCATTTACAATGAATAGAGTCCCGGCTGTAAAGTTGCACAGTACCATTAGGATCAGCTAATCCAAACCAGTAGTTATACATGCGTTTATGTTGCATGTCATCCCATTAACATTATGAAAGAGAATTCATGTATTTCATGTCACCCACAAACAAAATGGCTAATTCCCTTTGTTTGACATCAGTATCAATGTGTATGTATTTAGGGGTAATGTGAACAGTGTAATCTGTCTGGCCTTGGTACCACCCATATACCAGTGAGATGTGATATCCGCATGGCACAACAATGTCATGTAGATAGTGATAGTAATCTTTGCTAAAAGATTGTGGTCACAGTGAAGCATGCCTTGTCGTATTACACATCCTCAACATATTCTGGGACCGCTGATTGTTCAGGACAGAATCAGTATGGTTATCACTGCTCGTAGATGATGTTCATGTTAATTGGTTTATAGTAGTGTCCAGAGCAAAAACACTTTACTATAATAACAGCTTGTCAATGTTCATACACCTCCTCTTTATGTTTTCCAGATTCCGATCATCTATTTTGGAATCATCATTAATGTATGAAAACCCACTGTGTGTGGAATAGATTTTTATCACATGATCAATGATTTGTTGCAGCTGTTTGATATAGCAGATGGAGACCATATGGAAGCTCTATGGGCATTAATGGTTATTTCTATGAAATGGAGTGTTATATGATGTTCCAATTTCTTATCCGATTATGGTTACTGTGGGGTTCTGATCACATGTGACCCCCCAGGGCTCCTTATGGGCCCCCTCGGACCTCCCTTGGGTCCCCTGCGGACCCTTATGGCCCTCACAAGCTCTCACAAGCCCCAGGGGCACCCTACATTGCCCTATGGCCCCAGGGCCCCTTATGGCCCTTGCATACCTTCCATGGGTCCCCACTGGCCCCCTGTGCCCCCTGCAGGCCCTGAGGCCCCCCACAACCACCTATGTTCCCCCTCAGACTCCTGTGTTGCCCCTTGCAGACCTCTGTGGCCTCCCTCAGCCCCTGTGTTCCCCCTCAGCCTCCCTTGGCCCCTTGTGGTTCCTTCTGTCCTTTGATATATGTGTATATATATATATATATATATATATATATATATACCATGTAGGGTCACTAAAGGTGGGCAGGTCATAGTAGAGAGGTCAGACATATGGCAGTCCACTGGAGGAGGGTCACCACTGAAGGACTGAACAACAAATAATAACATTATCCCTTGGTACTTGATATATGTTATGTGGTGGTGTAATTTGGCCACTATTTCTTTTCCCAATGTAGATGTGATGAGCAAGATGTATATGCAATTATATTTATATTTCTGGGTCCAGAATAGAGCCTCTGTGAGTGAGAGAGGGTTAATATGGCAGGTAGTTTCATGTTTTTGTGTTGCAATTTAATCAGGTAGTGTGTCTTTAATTGCTTTATGCATGTTGCAGCATGGCTTTTTTATATTGGCAGATGCATGACCATTCCAACATATGATAATTCTTTTTTTAAATGCCAATTTTGTATTTGGGGATTGTTGTGCAAGGAATTATAATTTATTTCATTGCTTTGCCCATATTCAAGTCCAGTGGTGTGTTTATATTGTTTTTTACAGTGTTAAGAACTTGTCTGTAAACTCTTGCAGGTCCATATTTCTGGCTCCATTTGCCGCTTACGGGTTTGCGTCCTTGGGGATTCATAGCAATTTAATAGCGATTTGCGATTTTTTAGTTCAGATTTTATTGTCCTGTAAGGTTTTTCTCGCTTGTAACCCGCAGATAGTTTGCTGGTAGCTGAAAGAGGCCAATTTAATAGCAGTAACTCTTGCAGTCTTCTTTACGGGCTACGATTTCTAAAATCATAGCAATTTAATAGGCGCCCTTGTCAGGTGCACTTACTGCCATTTTCACATTCACCTCATAAGCAGTAGGTCCTTATTAGTTCTATAAGATGCTGATATTTTTGGAATTTTTGCAGCATTCGTCCTATAAAAATGTGCATCTTATAAAAGGTATTTATAAGAGAGATCATTTAATGATAAAAAAATATTACTGTTATATTGATTTCAGAAAATAAGACTCTTGTTTCTGAATAGTGCATCAATACAATATTTATATATTGTATGTATGAAAAAGAAAAATTTATTATTTGCTTGAATTATATATTTTTATATTTTATTTAACTATCAGTTGTTGAAATTGCGAAGAACATTTTTTTTTCAGGGAGGAGAAACTCAAGTTATTTTTATAGTTTGAAAAAATATCTATAAGCTTTAAGTGATTTAAAATAGATGTTATAGAAAAACATCAAGCTTATTATGTGCAAATCCACCTATGTACATGTGTATGTGATAAGTTATCTAATTTGATGTACCAGTAATTGTTTCCATGTTCCTTTGAGACACATTCTTAGTTGCAGCAGGCCATCATTAGTTTAACAAAGGAGAAGAAAAAAGTATTAAAAAAGAAGACTATTTGGACCATGTGTTTATTGCAGGATAAGTATTTACTCCGGACAAGGAAAACAGATACTTACTAACAGCTCCATTGTTCAGGCGTGCAGACATGCTCACAATGAGCCTTTCACACACATCTGGAAGGATCTCTGTTCCAATATCAGAGGCCATTTCAATGCAGTTATACTGCTGGAATTCCTCTAGTTCTTGTTTACTGCACAGATTGTTTACTGAAGTAATTTTTGGAATGAGCCCAAGCTGTGGAAAAAAAAAAGGAAAAATAATGTTAACAGCTCGCAACCTATTCATAACCTGACCTGACAGGTGCTGCTTCTGTTCTTTACAAGCAGTTCACACACTGAATGTTATTATTTGGGCTTTTGCTTATGAAGAATATGGAAAAAATCATCTTGAATTATAAATAAAGAACAGGTGTACAGTGAGACACTTTATTGGTCAAATTACTACATTAAAAATTCTGAATTTGTCAATTTATAGGTCTTTAAAATAAATGTCTACATACTGACTAACCATATGTTCAGGCTTTATGCTTCCCTAGGCCATTCATCTTTGTGGCCCCCACCCCATTTATGTGAATATACAAAACATATTTCAATGTACTGCACTAGCATGTCCAGGCAGCCTACTGATGCCTGAAAATGTGCTGTCCTAGCCCTATCTATCTATCTATCTATCTATCTAATGTGAAAGAGTGATCCCCGAGGTTTGTGTGAGATACAGGCTTTTTCCCCCCAGAAGGTCTGAAGGAGGTCTGAAGTTGTTAAACTCCTGGAGCAATTAATTTGTAGGGCTGTATACCTCCCCAGGCCTCCTGGGGTTGGTAGGAGGGCCACGTGAGTGTGGTGTGGAGACCAGCGGTGCGGTGGCACATGAGGGTGTGGAGAGTGGGGATCCGAGCAGCGCTGCCTGGGGCAGCTCACGGCGAGGCTCCCAGCAGGGAAGATGAGGCACTGGTGCCCCCCTACATTGCCCGTTTTCGGTCTGTCCAGGGGTTTTGGCATGCATCCAGGCCTGCATCCAGGCCCTCCCCCCACCCCTTCTTACCCTGTTGCGGCCTCTGGCTGGCGCAGGAAGGTTGGCGGGGTTGTGAGCAGAGCTGCCAGGCACCGGACCGGCAGCTGCCTAGAGACATGGGGTGGGGGTGGATTTGCGATGATGGCGCTGCTGGGGGGCATCATCGGGTGGCACTGGGAGTCCCGGGGGATCATTGGGATGCGTAATTCTCCCCAATAACGGGTGTTATAATGCATACAGAGCACTTGCGGCCTGTGGGAGGATACAATGAGTCTGCAAAGGGGGGGGGGGGTTAAGGAGTGGACAGCCAACATTTACCCCTCTTCACAAAAAATGTTAAATACCATGATCCCTGTTGGTATCACCCTTCCCCTGGCCTAGGTGCTTGGCCTTTAGGGCCACAGGAGAGTAGTTTGAGAAAAAATAGTCTAGAGTGTAGAGTAGGTTAGCATGCTTGTGCTCCAGGCCTGCGATCCAAAGGCCCCCCCTCTCTCCCCTGGTACTGGTAATGATAGGGGCCTGGGTGCTGCGGAGAGGGTCTGCAGTACTTAGTGACACTGAGAGAGCACCTCTGTATGGTAAGGGTCAGGGGTAGGACATTATTATTAAACTTGGTCTGAGGTCCTTGTCAGAGCATCGCTAGCCCTGTGTGTAAAAATTCCTTAGTCTCTAAGGTTTGGTCTGCGTTGTTCACGTCCTGGAAGGTAGACTATTGTTGAGGGGTCAACTCAGGGTCACCTCATTCCCTATATATATGTACAGTGGATATTTAAAAGTCTACACACCCATGTTAAAATGTCAGGTTTCTGTGTTGTAAAAAAATTAGACAAAGATAATTCATTTCAGAACCTTTTCCACCTTTAATGTGACCTATACACGGTACAACTCAATTGAAAAACAAACTGAAATCTTTTAGGTGGAGGGGAGAAAAAAAAAAAAAATGTGGTTGCATAAGTCTGCACACCCTCTTATAACTGGGGATGTAGCTGTGTTCAGAATTAAGCAATCACATTCCAAATCGTATTAAATAGGAGTCAGCATACACCTGCCATCATTTAAAGTGCCTCTGATTAACTCCAAATAAAGTTCAGCTGCTCTATTTAGTCTTTCCTGAAATTTTCTTAGTCACACAGAGAGCTTCCAAAGCATCAGAGGGATTTCATTGTTAAAAGGTATCAGTCAGGAGAAGGGTACAAAAGAATTTCCAAGGCATTAGATATACCATGGAATACAGTGAAGACAGTCATCATCAAGTGGAGAAAATATGGCACAACAGTGACATTACCAAGAACTGGAGCTCCCTCCAAAATTGATGAAAAGACGAGAAGAAAACTGGTCTAAGAGGCTACCAAGAGGCCTACAGCAACATTAAAGGAGCTGCAGGAATATCTGGCAAGTACTGGCTGTGTGGTACATGTGACAACAATCTCCCGTATTCTTCATATGTCTGGGCTATGGGGTAGAGTGGCAAGACGAAAGCCTTTTCTTATGAAGAAAAACATTCAAGCCAGGCTACATTTTGCAAAAACACATCTGAAGTCTCCCAAAAGCATGTGGGAAAAGGTGTTATGGTCTGATGAAACCAAGGTTGAACTTTTTGGCCATAATTCCAAAAGATATGTTTGGCGCAAAAACAACACTGCACATCACCAAAAGAACACCATACCCACAGTGAAGCATGGTGGTGGCAGCATCATGCTTTGGGGCTGTTTTTCTTCAGCTGGAACTGGGGCCTTAGTTAAGAGTTAGGAATTATGAACAGTTCCAAATACCAGTCAATATTGGCACAAAACCTTCAGGCTTCTGCTAGAAAGTTGAACATGAAGAGGAACTTCATCTTTCAGCATGACAACGACCCAAAGCATACATCCAAATCAACAAAGGAATGGCTTCACCAGAAGAAGATTAACGTTTTGGAATGGCCCAGCCAGAGCACAGACCTGAATCCGATTGATCTGTTGGGTGATCTGAAGAGGGCTGTGCACAGGGGATGCCCTCGCAATCTGACAGATTCGGAGTGTTTTTGCAAAGAAGAGTGGGCAAATCTTGCCAAGTCAAAATGTGCCATGCTGATAGACTCATACCCAAAAAGACTGAGTGCTGTAATAAAATCAAAAGGTGCTTCAACAAAGTATTAGTTTAAGGGTGTGCATACTTATGCAACCATATTATTTTATTTTTATATTTTTTCTTTACTCTATCTAAAAGATTTCAGTTTGTTTTTCAATTGAGTTGTACAGTTTATAGGTCACATTAAAGGTAGAAAAAGTTCTGAAATGATTTATCTTTGTCTCATTTTTTTACAGCACAGAAACCTGACATTTTAACAGGGGTGTGTATACTTTTTATATCCACTGTATATCATTCTAATATTTGAAAGGGGAAATCTATCTGATTGCCCAGTATGCTAGGGATCAGCCGCCTCCTTTTAGGGGCCTTTAAGGCCACTTGTGTCACAGGTTACCTTTGAACAAGCTAATAAGGGTGTACGTGCCCTTACCCGTAGCATTTTCAATTAACCATGCCTGGTGTACAAAAGGTAGCTTAGTTTAAAAAAAGATTAGAGTCTGTTTGCCTTTCCATATTACTACTATAAGGTATTTTTGTGGGGGATTCTGCAATCAGAGTAGGCCTCCTCATGGGTTAAGTGTGGGGCTCCGGTTCCTGGTTAAAAAAAAGCAAAAAAAAAAGCTGTGTAATACAGCAGGTATAAGGTAAAAGGAAGCCATGCTTAAGATGGGCTAAGGTTTGAAGAGCGAGGCAATTGTGGGCACATTGTCCCTTCATAAACTGTTCATCAGTCCCATTAAAATTGAGCACTGGAAGTCAGCAGGGTACCCGCAATGGCTTCAGGCTTAGGAAAGGGCTGAGTTACAGTATTTTTGAGCTTGAGTAGAAAACCTGTAGCCCAGATGGGGCGGCATATATTTCCAAGTCTGTGGGAGTAAGTGAGGGGTGAGACCGGGCTCTCGCTAGACATGCTGGCCAGTTGCTCGCATTTAACTTGGGGGCCATAAGCCCATACATATTCAACGTCAGGTTCGTGGGCCGGTTCTACTGTGTTATAGTTTTGGAACCCTGGTATGTCCTAGGCGGGTCATTCCAGTATATTGCGGAGTCAGTGGTGTAATCTGTTGCCCATTCAGGGGGCAGTGGGAGCAGTTTCTCGACATTCGGACAATAAGGCTGGAGTACAGGACATTTACTCGCAGTCATGCATTATCCCGTCCACCATGTTAAGGTTGGATACGCTTGGGCGCAGTACAGGTAAGGGAGCTTGTGGTTTAAAAAGAATAGAGGGACCAGGTTTAAGGACAGGTTGGCTGACTGGTCCTTTTTTAGTTGCACACGAAAGATCGATGCCTTATGGGAAGGACGGTTTGGTGCGCCCGGCACACGTGGGGTCCGCGAGTGGTGAATGGGCAAGGTTGAGGTGTCTTGGTAAGTTAAGGCGTGGAGGAGGGTTTCTCCGAGGTGGGGCGTCAGGTGAAGCCGCGGCCTTTCAAAATGGGCCCGGGCCGAAGGACCTGACGTAGGAAGTATAGGCATTGCAAATGGAGCAAGGTGTCTCAGGATGTATGGCAAAGGGATGGAAGGCAAGTGGTAGCCTTGCCCAAGGGCTAGAGATACCACTGTGTGGAAATAGGTCTGTGAAAAGTGTGAAGCTTTGTGGTTCTGTACAGCCATCTCTCTTTCCTGCTGGCATGCGAGTGTTGAGAGGTTGGTGTAAACAGACAAGGCTTTGGTGACCTCAGGTGCTTGGTCGTGGGATCCTAAGTTGATCAGGTGACCATGTGGCCGCGGTGGTCCAAGGGGAATTAGGTGGAAAAGGGAGGTAGTTACAGTGTCTGAAGTACACTGATCGCTCTCCTTTTGTGGTAATACGGTTCTTGGAACTCAACGCATGATTTGGTTTGTGCTTTTCCTTACGGGAAAAAAGTGGTTCCCTATGAGGACAATTCTGCAACTTGGTGACGTGCAGTCAGAGCTGGGTCTATTCCATGTAGGAACTTGGTACCCACTGGCTTTGTGCATGAACAGACACTGTAACAGCCTGCTGGGTTGTTTTAGCAGTGTGGCTTGGAGATGGGAAGGTCGTAGTCTGAGATGGTGGACCATGTGATATTCGTATATCGGACCAAGTAAGTGCCTCGCCTCAGCTGCTGATTCATGGCCACAGCTGGGTCTTGTGGCCCAGGTCAGATGCAAGTACGAAGGGTTGGTTATGGAGATGGGCAAAGTCATCAGTTGGATGAGCAGGTGGCGAGTGGCACTATTTGTCGCCTACCTTGGAATTGGTCCAGGTGGTTGTCATGTCCCTGGTAATACACTTGTGTAATAGCGGGTTTTATTGGGGGTTAGGAAAGGATCACGCATGGTAACAGCTGCCACATTGGCTAGCTTGCAGGATCGGTGGTGAAGGGCCAATTAGGGCCCGTAGGAGGAGTAAAAAGGCAAGTTTAGCCTTGCCCAGAAGTAGTTTGCTGGAGCAATGGTAGCCCAAGGGCTTCAGGCTTAATCATTCATGGTTAAGGTCATGAGTAGGTGGAGCTTTTAGCTTTAAGGGCTAGCTAGGATGCGGCTGGCCATGGCGGGTGGTGAGGGGAGTTGCCAGGACAGTGGTAAAGTGGGGGAGATCCTAACCTATGGTGGTACTGATGTTCCATCACTGTAGGCCCTGGATGAGGGTTCATGGTGTAGAGTGATTTATCTGGGGTCCGGCTCCTCCCCTCACTTATTTATGTTTACTTAATTATTGGTATTGTTATCACGTGAATTTGTGTTTACCAATAAATGCTGTGGCCAGTACATTATCCCAAGAAGTGTGTTGTGTCTAGTCCTTTATTCAATGAGTGAGTTGTGTCCAAAGTATTATATGGACATACCCACTGGGCCTTGCTTAGGTCAAGCTACACCTGATCAAAAGTCTTCAAGAGATGGGAACTAAGAAACATGTGCAGCCCATTTATGCACTGCTAAGCTGCAGTGTGAGGCTTGCAGGCTTTGTTTGGAGCCTAAGGCTACATTTGGACTGCATGCAAGCAGTCTCTGTATGAAGCTGCGGGATTGGACTGAGTACTATAGGTGTAGGAACTGCAAATTTACCCCAGATTTTTAAATGTGTGTGTTTATATGTAGAGAAGCAGTTATTGTGGTATTTTTATACTATATGCGGTATCCCCCACTGATTTTCTTTGGCTCCTACACCCATGCCGAGTACTCAGGTAAATTGAGTGCTAGAGAGACACTGAGAAGTGTTTGCAGCGCTTGAGTTGAAGAGAGACAAACACACAGAAAAGTGTATGCAAAATGTATATATTTTATAAATATATATTTAATACAATGACACTGAAAAGATCAGGAGAAGGAAGTTTAAATAGTGAGTTTAAATGTATGTGGATGATGCGGTTTTAAAGATAAGGGGATGTTGAGATACATATTTTCACCTTTTATATAATAAAAGTTATAAACTATCCAGAACAGTTCTATGTACAGAAACAGCAAATAAAAATAATCAACAGAAACAAATAAAGGATAATAATAGCTAAACTGTAGTGTATGTGGGTATACACATTTTCAAGTATACAAGAAACATAATTAAATACCTATCTATGTCTTAATGGAGCATATATTTGAATTTACAAGAACTGTGCTTCCAAAATGCTATTTTAAATTATGAGGAATTCCTGAACACAGTATAACAAACAATTGGCATTTAATTTCCATTATACATGATTTTACGTAGCAATCGTTTTTTAGATGAAAAATCACATTAGTATAATACCCTATTCTCTCATGTAGGCTCCCTGTGTTACATGTTAAAGCTATTATGGTGGTGCACAATGCCTCCTACTGGCATGCAAAGGTTTATCAGTTTACAGACTATTAAAATACTGAGCTTATTTCTACTCGGCATAGGACATCAGTGTTAATAGGCTTTATATGTTTATATATTATTATTTTTCAGCTCATATTTACTTGTATATAAATCCAATATATATTGATTTCAACACTATTATTGTCTCACAGCTTTCTTATTCGAATGCTTATGAAGGAATTGGAAATTAGCTCTATATATAATACAGGTAGTGTTTAGTTTGATTTTATCCAATAATTATTAATTATTTATTAAACTTTTGAAATATGAAAAGGGGGGGGGGGGGGTTTGGTGGCTCTAGGTGTAGACTTATTTGTAATAAACCATTAATAGGGTGCCACTGAGGGTCAAAAAGACATATCAAAAGAACTAAAGGAAAGGTTCCCTCTTATAGTGCACACCTATTATTCCCAATTGTCTTGAAGAGACATAAATAAATAAATAAATAAAACTTAACTCTTAATAACTTAGTTAAAAACTTTAAAATGTATTCAGACAAAAGAAATGCAGCATCTGATCAAATTTTTTAGTTTTTAACTAAGGTATTAAAAGTTACGTTTTATTTATTTATTTATGTCTTTTCAAGACAATTGGGAATAATAGGTGTGCACTGTAAGAGGGAACCTTTGCTTTAGTACTTTTGATAACTTTTTAAATAAGAGCTGAAAAATAATAAGATAGAAAAATCACATATATAGTTGTAATTGTGAGTTTGTTGGTAGCGCTATGTTAAAAGTTACAGGTTTGCGCATGTGCAATGAGCGCTGGAGGCGCTCATTGCAGGCCTCGCAATGAGCGGCAATGGCGCTCTTCGGAAGGCTCGAAAGTTATGTGTTTGACGCGATTCGCAATGAGCGAGGCCCGTACGTGACTGGTTTTATGGGGCTGCAATTAACACCGAAGGTGCTCAATGCAAGGCCCATACGTGACTGGCTTAACGGGGCTGCATTGAACGCACAGGGGAAGAGGCAGGGAGCCTGTAAGTGAGGTTGCAAGCAAATTTGCTATTTAATTGGCGTTTCTGGACGGTTTCAGAACGGCTAGGCAAGAAAAAAAACGGCAGCTGTAAAACTGTTATTTTTTTGCAAGCATATAAATCGGAAAGCCATTTCGAACTTGGGGAAAATTATTTCCCGAGCCTGCAAATGGTTTCACACACGTAAATGGAAACAGCAGCACAGAGGAGGGAGAGGGGGAGAAAGACACAGGGGAGGGAGAGGGGGAGAGGGTGGAAAGAGAAACAGAGGAGGTAGTGGCGGGGGGAGAGACTCAGGAGTAAGAGAGGAGGGGAAAAAGACACGGGAGGGAGAGGGGGCAAAGAGACACGGGAGGAAGAGAGGGGGAAACAGACAAAGAAGAGGGAGAGGAGGGGAAAGAGACACAGGGGTGAGACAGTGGTGGAGAGGCGCTCCTGCGAGGCCTAAAAGTTGTGCGCTGGCCAACGCTCCTTGGGGGCTCCCGTAAAGTAAAGGGGGAAGAGGCTCGCAATGAGCGACAAAGGCACTCATTGTGGGGCTCACGATGAGCCCCAAAGGCGCTCATTTCGGGGCACGAAAGTTACAGGTTGGCTGAGGCCTGCAATGAGCGGCAAACCCGCAAGTTAGAGGGAGGAGAGCCTCGCATTGTGTGGCAAACAGCATTGCCAGGTTTCAAATTCTTTGCTGTAATTTTTGACGGGCAAATCGCTAGTTATCTTAATATGATGTCCCATCCTGAGTAGAAATAAGCTCAGTATTTTAATCGTCCATATTTTAAATATTTTTTTTTTATATCTTTATAAAAAATATATTATATGTTAATAAACAAATTAGATAAAAGATATCAATATCAACCACAAAACATATTCAATTTTCACTAACCCGTAATTACATGCTCACAGCCTCAACACGCAAACCATGAACCCGTAAATAGCATGTCAGGGCTTGATCATGATCAATTAAGCAAATCCATACATTACATTTTAGACAGAGCCAATAGTAAATGAGACCGTCATCATGATGTCAGTAAAACATGAAGTTCAAACTACAATTAATGTGTGTTTTGAAGTCGATTTGTGATCGGACTAGCAATCCAGAATGGTAGAAATCAATAAAAAACAATAAAGCAAGTGTTCTAGCCCATGCGGGTTCCATGATATGTATTAATTTAATTGAATCCCGGGATCAATGTAACACAGAAATAAAACTTTCAAAAAATAAAATATTTGCAGATTTGCAAGCTTCAGACTGTTGTGCAATCAATGCCTTTCATTACTTTCTCAGTATTTGTAAGTACAGTATTGTATTTGTATTTGCTTTTGCAGTGTTACAAACAGGTGTTTAACCCATTTGCGAGTCCTATCTAGTACTCGTAGAATTTTTTATACATTTGCCATTTACGGGTTTGAAGGCAATTGCGGGCTTGGGGAATTGTTGTTGAATATTGATTTTGCATCTTTAGCACTTGTGGGCTTGAAACATAAAAGGAGGAGATAGCCTGTGACTCGTAAATGGAATGCGAGTAGCTAAAAGTAGTCGATTGAATAACAGTAAAATTTTGCGGCTCCATTATAGGCTCATGTAATTGCGATTTGGACAATTAAGTAGGGCCTCTAAGTATTTTAAGTCTTCAGACTGCAGTCATTGATTCAAAGAACATGTCACATGCTAGGAATGTAAAGTGAATATTTTCAATGTACAGACTTACAGAGAGATGAAATGAACCGTGTACTTACCGAGTCAATTAATATATACAACTTGTTAGTTGAGTCCAGATTTGAAAGTTGAGTAAAATAAATATCTATAAAATACTTTACTTCTGGGTCCAAACAAATGGAAGTGTTCATCAATGCCATCCTGATAAAAGGAAAGTCAGATTATACAGTTAAACTAAATTAAAAACCGAGCTTGAAATAGGATTGTAAGAAATAATAATACATATCGTCTACACAGCACCTAGTGATGCAAAGTGTACATTTATAAAAATGAAATGGACTAAATAAAGAGACAACAGGGGCAAATAAATAAATAACATTTTATAATCCCAGATTATCCCAATTAATTGCAGATGTTCTATCCAAACATGGACCTCTTAGTATTTTTCCTGTATAATCCTATCATCCTATTCCTTCTTATATGAATTTCATTTTCTCATCTATCCTGTGCAATGCCCTGCCAGGTTACATACATTTTCAGTAATAAATACATTTTATTATTATTATTGTTTATGTGTAAAGCACCAACATATTCCGTAGCGCTATACATGGGTTGTGATGAAGGCAAAACAATATTAACACATGCAAACAAAAAATGGAGGGCTCTGTCTTTGAGCTTAGAATACAATGTCCATAGAGCTTTCCCCAAAGCACCTTGCAAAATTAAAAACTTGCAGACTTACAATCTAACAGCCTCATTAAATCGTGATTCAGCCAATTGAATAGGGCTCTATATAAGCACAGAGCATATTTTTTTTACAGAAGTTTTTAGTTAGTGAAGACCTTGCTTTTGGATAGAAGTTCACTAACTAAAAACTTCTGTAAAAAAATATGCTCTGTGCTTATATAGAGCCCTATTCAATTGGCCAAATCACAATTTAATAAGGCTGTAAGGGTTTTGGGTGTGGTACAGGAGGGTGAAAAATGCATTGTGCATGCTAAGGCGGCAGGTGATAGGCTTCTTTAAACAGGTGTGTTTTTAGTGAGGATTGAAGGATTTGAGGCAGGAGGATAGTCTGACAAAGCGAGACAAGGAGTTCCAGAGAATAATCGGCAACCCAACAAAAGTCCTGAAGGCGGGAGTGAGAGGAGGTGATGAGAGAGGTAGAAAGAAGAAGGTCGTTAGCAGAGCGAAGAGGACGGGTGGGGAAATATTTGGAGATGAGAGCAGAGATGTAAGGGGGTGCAGTGTTGTTGAGGGCTTTGTAAGTTAGGGTCATGATTTAAAATGTTATTCTGGCTACGGGAAGCCAGTGGAGAGACTGACAAAGAGGTGCTGCAGACACTCAACACTGAATGGAGGATGAGTCTAGTAAAGGCATTCATTATGAATTGAAGTAGGGATAGACGGGTGGTGGATAGGCCAGCCAGAAGTGAGTTGCAGTAGTCAAGACGAGATATGATGAGGGAATGTATTAGAATCTTAGTTGTGTCTTGTGTAAGGTAATTATGTATTCTGGAGTTTTTTTAAGTTGAAAAGACAAGATTTTGTTTGTGCCTGTAGATGAGGAATGAAAGAGAGAGAAGGGTCCACTTGAACCCCAAGACAATAGGCTTGGGAGGTAGGAGTGATGATGGCGTTGTTGAGAGAGATTTGAGGAATTGATGCTGTAGTAGATGGTGGGAAGATTAGGAGTTCAGTCTTAGACATGTTGAGTTTGAGATGGTGGGCAGACATCCAGGAGGATATGCCTGAGAGGCAGTTGGAAACACGTGCTAGTAGAGAGGGGGATAAATTAGGTGCCGAGAGGTAGATTTGAGTGTCATCTGCATAGAGACGATACTGAAATCCAAAAGATGTTATTAGTGTACCAAGTGAGGATGTATAGATAGAGAATAGGAGGGGGCCTAGGACTGAACCGTGGGGTACACCTACAGGCAGAGGGTGTGGAGAAGAAGAGGTGCCAGAGAAGGAGACACTAAATGTTCAATCTTGTAGGTATGACGTGAACCATGAGAGAGCAGTATCTCTGATTCCAAGGAAGTAGAGAATTTAGATTAGTAGAGGGTGATCAACTGTATCAAAGGCAGCAGAGACATCCAGGAGAAGTAGAATAGAAAAGTGACCCTTTGAATTGGCAGTGAGCAAGTCATTAGTGACTTTTGTGAGAGCTGTCTCAGTGGAGTGTTGGGGCCGGAAGCCGGATTGGAAGATTTCAAGAAGGGAGGAGATAAATTGGGCAAGGAGATGGTAGACGACCCACTCAAATAATTAAATGCAGCTTTACAATAATGTCAAGAACTTATTCTGATAAATTCTGATTTGCCAGCGACTCTAGACAGGGAGAGTAGTAATTTAACAGAGGGAGCACCTGACATTAATGTAAAGCAAAACAACAATAATGCTAAAGGAAATTAAAATATATTTCTAAAACTTGAGAGTTTGCTTTCAGAATGGGTTATCCTGTCCATAACCTATTATGGTTAGTTTGTTCTATGATTGCTTATTCCAATGACCATTAGTCCTTAGTCACCCTAAGCATGATAGGGGACTACATTGTGCTATAGGGAGTTCAGCTACACTGCACTGATATATGTCTGGGGTTAGCTACTTGTCCTTTTTAGGGTAGAAGTGACGGGGATTTTGGAGACCAGACTGATATATTACAGGATATTTCTCTCTGTGAAGGGCACAGGTGAGTTAAATAAAGGTTGCTCTCAGAGTAGGTTATCGTGTCCATTGACCAAACCTATTAAGGTTAGTTCTTTCTCTGATTGGGCACCTCTATTTTGTTCTATTCTATATTGTTCTTTATTTCTAAAACATGTTGGATTTAAAACCTGCTTGTTTAAATGCATGATAGATATTTCATTGTCCCTTAAACTTCCACTTAACCACAAGAATAGAAGCTCAAATATATGTATAATATGTATAACATTTCCCATTTATTGCTACAAGACCTATATATGTCAGGTGATGCAAATTGCTGAAGAGCATAACAATTAATATAACTATCAGAGTATTAGAGCTGCAGCTGTAGTGCTCTCTTAAGCCAATTATATTACACAGCACAGAATTGTAAGTGTCAGCACCAGAAATGTAGCAAATGCTTATTCTAATGGAAGCTCCCTATCCCTTTAAATATGAAACTGTGGCATTCATGAAATGTTTTTTTCTCTATGAAAGAAACATTAATTTAAATTTAAGTGTATCTTGTCCTTTAATTTTTATGTATTTATAAAACTCCTTTTGCACATCTCTATAGAAAATGCTTGGACTTTGTAATAAATTATTTTTGTAATAATAAAATAGATTTTTTTTGTCAATTTCTAAGATATCGTATCATCATACTTAAAATATTAGTTAAAACACAAGTAACCTTAACCAGACCTCCAGCCGGTTTTATAATATTTACTTACCTGGATGTAGCAGCCAGGTGTAATGAATATGTGTCATTGCGAGATATCTTATTTCTACACCGGTCACTCAGTGTTCCTTCTGGTGGATTTATTACAATTTTTGCTGCCCAGTCTTCCATTGTCTATATAATCAGAAGGAGTGGGTAAAATCAATCAAAAATCTAAACAGCTTGTAAGAAACATTAGTGGGGACCTTGAGAAGCTTTTGAAACATTTTTAAAATGTATCAGGATCCCATACATTTGTGTCAGGTGTGTCACAGATTGAGGTGTCTATCAGCAATTCCCAAACTCCTCCTCAAGACTCACCAGACAGGCCATGATTTAGGTCAAAAACCTAAAGCAATTTGAGGCTCCACCGCCTGCTGAATACTAGTTGCCTCGCCTTTGTTCACACAGTGTTTGATCTAAATCATGGCTGGTCTGGTGGGAGTTGAGGAGGGGTTTGGGAACCACTACAAATAATTGTCATACCCTAGTGTGACCACAAGATGGTAGGCAATTTAGGATTGCTTTCTAGTCTGAAAATATTTCTGTTATAATTATTATTATTATTTACCATTATTCGTATTATGCTTTTTCACAAACATTTAAATAAAGTATTCAAGTATTTAAAGTAATGAAATATAAAAATGAAATAACCATTATATTACTCAATTCTCAGCAAATTAATGTCCCTGGCCCTCATTCAATTGCAATTTGGCCAATTGAATAGGGGTCTAAATAAGCACATAAGATATTTTTTTAAAGAAGTTTTTAGTTAGTAAACATCTATCCAAAAGCAAGGTTTTCACTAACTAAAAACTTATAAAAAAAACATATGTTATGTGCTTATTTAGAGCACTATTGAATTGGCCAAATCGCAATTGAATGAGGGCCCCTGAGTTTATATCAGTTATAAATCTAATACACCCAAATTATGTTTGTGATTAAAGGACAAGCCCATGACTGTTATGCCGTTGGTTTAATTCTACTTTTAAATATGTTAATTTGTAACAGACATCAAAACCATTTTTTATGTTTTTCCTAAATTACAATGACTATTTAAATTAGCAAATAATAGTCTTGGGACGGCAAGTGCTAATGTTTAGTTACTAGGGAAGATTTAATTGCTCTAAAAAATAATTAAAGCTATTGATTTATGCATTTTCTGTATACCTAGATTATCCTAACATGCATTATTGTTAAAACTGTTTGATGTATTTTATTTGTTCCAGTGTTTTATTACTAGACATCCATGAGACTCAACCAGAACTTCAAATGTATCAATATAAAAAACAAAGAATTTGGTTATACAAACAGAATAGAAATTAATAATTTAATAATGGAACATTTTACCTCTGGCTCATAGCGTATGGCGAGTATAAAGTCCATTGAGTATGGGATGTTATCTATAGTAAATCTCAATCCAGCACCATTCAGAACCCGAGCAAACCCAGGTCCAGTCCATGTCACAGGTACACCAGGAGTGGGTTGCCGTAACACCAGCTCCACAATACCGCTTGTACCAAAGGGAATGATCTCCTATGTGAAAAAAAATAGATAATGTAAATTATATACATTTGGATTGTTTTGAATACTAAGTCAAATAATTACTTATAACACGCCTAACGAGGTTACACACAGAAAATTAGTCATCACCATTCAATAATAGAAATAGAAAATCCAGCTAATAAAAATAACATGTCCCAAATATGTTCAAAAATAGTTATTTCAGAAAATGTAACTTTATTAATATTCACTTAAAAGACACAATCCGGTATAATAAAACCAAGGCAATTAAAATATAAATGAAACAACTAAGTACCAGAGAGGCTAAACCTAATAATTGGAGTAATGGGAAAGTTCCCGAGGTTAAGTAAGTAGCTAATTTTGTGCCCATCCACAGTATACCTTGTATTTTGCAAACACATTGCCTCTTTGATTATGTGTACTCAATGGACCCCAGAAGAGAAGATAATACCAGGCTCATTGTTATCACTTCACATGCCAATAAGCAAATATTCTGTTTTTAAACCCAAGTATAGGACATCCAATATATGTAACAAATTGGGTGGAAATTATTACATTCTCAGAACTTGGGTTCAAAATGACTATTGGTCCACAAAGCAATCATACATAGTACCACCTTGCACACAATAGCAGTCTCTTTAAATCTAATACATTCTGCCAAAAACTGCCAATAATGAATGTGGTATTTTCCATAAATAATATCAGTGATGTAATATATCACATTCCAAGTGGAATATTTCTCGTGACAATCTAGTGATCCATAGTATCAATCATGCCTATCCAAGGCCGATATATTGGAAATCGGTTGATAATATTATAATTGTCGTGGCAGTACAACTCCTTAATTTCAGAGGTTTCCCACCATTATGGTCAATTCTTCATAAATCTCAAAAGCGAGCAACTCATGGTGTTTAATGCATATAAAGAGAATTAGTGAATTAGTCTAAAATAGAAGACATGAATTTGTCCCTGCCCTCACTAGTTGCTATTAGTAAGCTTCCTACAGGTAAGGAGCTGGATGAAGTTCCTGGATATTATCACTGCAACTCTACCATCTTAGAGCCTCCGCCTTCTGACTTCATCAAATAACGACATTACCTAGTGAGGGACGGCCTTATGCTCACGTTGTGCTCGCAACTTCTGCAACTATTTAGTCAGATTCTTGCCAGATAAATTGCTTTACTCAGATATCTTTACTGATTTTATTACAATGAGTGCTATGATACAGAACATATGTATTTCTTTAACTGCATTAAGTAATTGGTTGGCATTTTGTTATTAAGCCAAGCATATAAAGTTTTATTTATAATGAAACTGTACACTCAATAAAATAAATATAGCCACTAGTGGTTATGGTTTAAGTGTACGTCCAAAAAAGTGCCCTGTGTGTAATGTAGCATTAAGTTTCTGGTTTTACAGATATAGTAATCATTCGATGTGTCCAGCGCTATCATTAAAATACAGATTCAATCAAATAAAACAAAAAAGAGATAAAGAAAACAAATGTTACCTGTGACTGTCTTCTTAATCTTAAACTTCGTTTCCTCATTTTCTTAAGAATTATTTTGCCATTTTCATATCTAAAATCTATTCCTTGTTGCAGAAAATAGTCTTTACACTTTGGCCTAGGGGATGGGTTAACCTAAGAAAGAAAACATTACATTTAGGACATATATGGAAAAAACACAGTTATGTGAATATATCAAATTCTACTGCAAGCTCTATAAGTTAATTTTTTTAAAATATTTTATTTGGTTAACAGGATCAAACAAACAAACAAAGTCAGTTATAAACTGTATACGATATCTATGGGATTATCAATGCATACAGTCACTTATTTCCCTACGAAACATCACACTTTTCATTAGTTCTCCTTGCAGAGTTCTGTTTAAAGAATCTTATCACTTCCAGCCTTAAAATACACAACCTATCTATCACCCTCCTGTATAACACACTAACCCTTTAGATTGTAAATTTGTAAATAAATAGAAATAAAAAATCTTGCAAAGACGTCTACAAAAACAACAAACAAACATCCATATATCATGAACATTAATCAGGGAGCATGTCATGTAATAGCATACAATAACAGAAAAAATACTAGGCATTTTAAGCATATATGCTGAGTGCAACATAGGTGAAGCCAAAGGCAAAAATATGACTTCAATCTTATTTATTTCCCTGTATATATTGGTCCTATAATAACCATTTTGCATTACCTTTCTTCTTAATATCTGTAATACTTTCCAAAAAGTATTTTTTTATTTGTCTATTGCGACGAACCATAGCTTTTATCTCACTCCAATTCAGAAAAATACTTTTTTATATACCATCTATAGACAATCTTAAAGGGATATGTAAATTTCCTGGATTTTGAAAAAAATACCAAAATAAAAATGTAAACACTTACCTTGAAGTTAGCAAAATCTATTTGAATTTCTGACAGTTTAAAATTAAGGTTAACACCCCCTCCATAATGTGTTTTGGCCAATCCGGTTAGATGAAAGATTTGAGACATAGCACTATGTTAGTTGCTATGGCAACAGCATAGACAGGAAGCAGAGATGTTAGTGTCTAGAAGTCTGATCGGACTCGCAATTCAGCAATGTACGAAATAATAAAAATGAATGATGATACAGTTCTAGTCCATGTAGGTGGCCTGGTATGTATTAATTCCTTGATTAGCAAGATTGATATAACACGATTTGCAATTGTAACATTTACGGACTTGAAAGATCAAAGGCTTAGATGGGTCAGAGTTACAATTTTGACAACCGCAGGGATTTTGAGCTTCCTACCCGCAAACCCATTGCGGGCAGCTAAAAGACGCCAATTGAATAGCAAATTATTTTACCGACTCCATTGCAGGCTTTTGTAACCAATTTGCTCAATTGAATGGAGGCCTATGGATATTAAACTTTGGAAAAATTTTTTGCCCATTATCAGCTCACGTTCTTCTTAAGACCATACAACCGTGATTTTGTCATGATACTCACAATTGGTTCGGATGTGGAGAGTGGCTGAGCGTTTTCTGCTTCATAGATGTAATAATCCAGCGGTATAAAGAAATATCCAGGAGTTGCTTGATTACACTGAAGCCCGATGATGTTAGGAAGACAGTCACATTGGCCATTGCTCAGGGAGCATCTGTATCAGCGAATCCACAAATCATATGATTAATACCAAGGCAACAAGGGAGGAAGAACAAATAAAAAATGTATATACTAGCTGGATTAGTACATTTCTTGTGTAGCACATACAAGATCAAGTGCAAAAAATAAAACTACTGCCTCTAGTAGGGAAAATGGGGTTATGATAAAAAAAAAAACCTGCAAATATTTTACAAAGCATGAAAAATATTTGGAGAAAGAGGATTATAAGGAAAATTGGTCATGAAGCAGGAGTGTGTAATGATTCAGGGAAATGTGAGCAAGTCCTACTCTAAAAAAGGGTTAGTAGTTCAAGACACAACGATTAGCAATATATAGTGGAATATCACATATAATAGTTGTCAAACTGCGAGACGTCCTCACACTTTGTGTGGTGCGAACGAGTTAGGCGAAGGCGCTCATCGCTGCAAGCCTCGCAAAGAGAGCCATTAACATGTAGCATTTGTGAACTAAGATCCTCACCTGCGAGCCTCACGTAGCAAGGAGAGCCGTTAAGCCACTACCACGCACTACAACTATCAGCACAAAAACGAAGAGTCAATGAAACACGCAGGACTTAGCCGAAAAACACTTCCTAAATGTGGGATCTCCTCAGCGTGCAAGCAGTTGACAAACGCGGTACTTAGAAAAATAAATAAATTGAGACACAGGACTTAGAAAAAATAAATACGAGACGCAGGACTTAGGAAAAAAAAGATACGAGACGAAAAAATGACGAGATTCACGGCCGAACGACGAAAATGAAAAACAATAAATACACCCCAAAAAATTACAAAAACATCACAGCCAGGGGCAACAGCCAGGACGTCTGGGAGTGAGGTGGAACTCAAATTTAGCTTAATTTAGCCGATTTTCAACACACGAAAATCGCCTAAGCGATGAAAAAATGGCCGGCCCAAAAAATTAAAACAAGGCTCCACGACCACGGACCGTGCAAAACACTGCCCAACACGTAGCACTTTACACATCTAACCATGAAATACAAAATACACTATTACAAAAGCTGCAAAATGCTCACGTGGCGCGTAACACATTAATAACATTACGACTATACAATGCCACTTTACACAATAAACCAACGGCTTCACCACCCAGCCTATTTATAATGCACACTTGGAACATTCATTACACTTTATCAGCAGGGCACCAACACTCAAACTGTATATTCTATGCAGACAGAAAATACAAAAAGATTGTTAGCTTTTCAGCCTATTGCTCGCTGCATATATGAATTATAAATAATTAAAGTATATTAATTTATTGAATAAATCATTTGTTATTACTTAACTACATATACATAGAAATATATATCTCTCATTGTCATGACTCATGAAGGTGCTCAGAGGACCAAAGGCGCTCAGCGCAAGCCTCGCAATGAGCGCCGAAGGTCCTCACATCACAAAACGTTTTACATTCTGAGTCAAACAGCATTCCCATGGCTTTAAATTTTATTGCCCCGTCATTTTTGACGGGCAAGTCACTAGTATATAAATATTTTTCAACCCTCTTATCTTAGATATCTATATTAATGGTAGAGAGTCAATCTGCAAGCTGGTATTTTTTTCAATCATTGAGCATCAATTTACAATCTCTACTGTGATTGGTTTCTTCAATAGCCAATCACAGAATATTCACATTACTATGAAGCCCTATTCTGATTGGCTATCATTTCAACCAATCAGAATAGTAAAAATAGAACCCTCTCATTGGTTAATGGCTAACCAATTAGAATGCACAGATTTCAATCCATGCATTTTGATTCATTAAACTTTTAAACAATCAGAGATGAGGTGGGAGCAATTCAAATAATGGCTGAAATATGATGGACACATATGTGAGGTGAGGTGGGAGCCATACAATTATATTTATTTTGTTATTTCATTTATTTACTTGGGGAGATTGTGTTAGTGACTGTGGTGGTATACCAGGAGGGTCTGTAGGGACTCCCATAGAATAGGTATTAATGTTAGGGATCCACAAGGTATTAGCATAATATACCATAGGGGTCTATAGTAAGGTATACCGAAAGGGGGTCCATGGTTAAAACTTACCATGGGGGTTTGTGTTTAGAGATTAATGCTAGATCCCACAGGCTCCATTAGGACTACCTTAGTTATACTTGGAGACCCCATAAGGGTCTAAAATATTTTACTACCTGTGTTTTAACCCCACTATTGCAGTATATTTTATATTTAAATTAAATAAAACAATTAATATTCACCTGTTTCTATACAACATACACTGCTATATATAACAACTAGCAGTTTATGGTTTGATATTGGGTATATGATTTATTTTATATATAAAATAAACTGCTAATGTTGGGTTCAAACACACAATGCTGAATATCAGCATCATATTTAGTAAACCGCATCTGAGAAGCGGGATTGTGTGTTAACATGTTAACATGAGCTCACGCTTAATACCCATGATCAGTTAGTAAATTCCTCCAGTGAATGTAGCTCATTATCATAAACTGTAGCTAGATGCAGCAGCTTTTATCACACATTGACCAAAATACATTTCTTGTTAACACTTCAGCCTAAATTCGAATAACGTGCAAAGATGCTGCAAAGGATTGTTTCCATAGAAAAAGAGAATAGAAAAGTTGTTTAGTGACCGCATATACAGTTTGTAATTGTTATCCTGGCTCTTAGAGGGCCTTGTTGAAGAAAAGTGCTAAATACAATTATTACTAATAATTACTTATTATTTTTATGTTCAACTTTATGTACAGTCAATTTCTAATTCTGTTAGTGTATTACCTAACTAATATACTAGCTGCTGTACAATTCATAGGGACATAGATTTAAAGTCAGTTAACAACCCATATACCATATATTCCTCCAGTTCAATTTACTGCACAGAAAAAACTTTGATTTATAGTATACAATATTCTATTATGAAATTAAAAGATTGTTTAAACACAAGCAGCCTTATTAAATTGCGATTCAGTAAATTGAAAATGGGTCTATATAAGCACATAGCATATTTTATTTATAGAAGTTTTTAGTTAGTGAATTTCAACCTAAAAGCATAGTCATATGTGCTTATATAGAGCCCTTTTCAATTGGCCAAATAGCAATTTAATAAGGCTGTATACATGGCATGGCATGAAAAGAGAGTGATCTATAGTGTAGAAAAATAACGTTAAAGTTAAAGTTTTTATCCAAATATGTTATAGGTAAGGGACCACCGTCTCTGGTTCTCTGGACTGAAACAGCATTGCATTTTTGTTCCCATACTTTTGAATGTAAACCTACTTAAGAACACAGATAATATGATGTATATGGCTCTTTGCTTAGGCTTCCTTTCAGGTTTCTTGGATTAGCCAAGCTAAGGAGGATAAACCTATTGTTTATTATCTTTCAGTGTGACTTTAGTGGTATTTTTTTTAATTAATATATAATAATTAATATAATAAATAATATAATAATTTTGTATGTAAATAATCTGCTATCAATAAAAGATGTTCTTCTAAATGCTTAGTATAAAGTTTAGGACTACAGCTGCTCACTAAGACAAAGTGAGAATTTGGCGTTCTTTAAAAAAAAAAAATGTTTAGATGTAATCTATTGACTCCAGCTTGAACATTTCGACCGCAAGACTGAACTTGTAAACCCTGCCTTTTTAAATCTGTTTTCAGGGGGCTTGATCATATCATCTGACAATATTTAAGCAAGCCCGTAATTTACTTCTTAGACACAGCCATTAGTAAATGAGTCCGTCATCATGATGTCAGTAAAACATGGAAGTTACACGTAATCGCAATCGGAGGCTAAGAATTAAATAGTGCCAATAAGTAATATTTGCTGATTGGGCTTGCAACAAGCAATCTAGCAATCTATAAAATGCATTAGATGATCTGTTTTAGTCCATGTGGGTTTCATGATGTATTAACCCCTTGAGTCCCAGGATCAACATTACTCAGAAATGTTGTTTTTTTTAAATATTTTTCAATTACATATTTCTGGGTTTGAAACTGTTCTACAATTAATTATAATGTGTTCCCATGCCCTCTCATGCTTTTAAAGTACAGTGTTGTGTGTTTAATAGCTGTTACAGCTCTACAGCCTTATAAAATTGTGATTTGGCCAATTGAATAGGGCTCTATATAAGCACAGAACATATTTTTTTACAGAAGTTTTTAGTTAGCGAAGACCTTGCTTTTGGATAGAAGTTCACCAACTAAAAACTTCTGTAAAAAATATATAGAGCCATATTCAAATGACCAAATTGCAATTTAATAAGGCTGCTAATAAGTGTTTAAAAAAGCCCTTGCGAGCGCTATTTAGTACGCTTGATACATTTTTCATTTGGGGTTAGTCTCTATTTGTAAGCTAGACCTATGGGTCTAATAGAATATCGATTTTGTGTAACCTTAAGTTAGTTAGAGCGCATAATGTTCAAGCTGTGCTAAAACCAATGCAGTTCTCCGGCCAGTTTTGTGAGTTTGGCTGGCCCGTAGTGATTGTGGGCGGGGAATTCGTAATCAGATTGCGAGTGGCTAATAGAATATGTGTCAATATTAAGAGCAGTTTTAGGTGTGTGTAAATGTATGAATTGGGCAATAGAATAGTAACATTCGTACTTACAAAGCACTGCGTGCACCTCCGATGTCACAATTACAAGGTGAGCAGGCATATAAACTGTTACCAAGCCCCCAGTAACCAGCCTGAAATACAAAATGTAGACATTAGATGTTACATCTTAATTCTCAAAGAATACTCTTTTAAAAAATACACATATTATAAAATATTAACAAATATAAACCTAACCTGAAATTGTTCAAAATAGTTACATAAAATAAAAAAGGAAATAATGTAAATAACTAATTAAGGCCATATCAATGTTAGCATATTTTAGCTTGTTTTGCCAGAAACAGACAAGCACACTGTGCGATTAATGAGCACATCAGATCTGCAAATCAGTATCAGGAGCCACAACTCAATTTAGGGGTGTCCCTGCTTTGCTTTATTATTAGAAGCTTTTACTTATCCAAACCTAAGAGCTATAGTTTGACAATGATGTGTTAATAACTGAAGAAAAGCTATACAGTGCAATATTTTTCTTTCCCCAGGAGGACTAAAAGAGTTAAATCCTGCAGCGGCTGATTAGTCCAGCTGAGTTTAGCCTTTAACAGGCTGCTCGTTAACTAAGGGCCTCATTCTAATAAAAAAATTTAAATAAGCAGCCGCAAGGGGAAGCCGCAAGGTAGTTAGCTATTCTATTTGTGGCTTCCGGCGGCTTACAGTCGTCGAGATGCGATCCCTTGCGATGAGCTCAATCGCAGCTTACTTCCGTCAAAGCCTTTGATCTTACGCGGCCGCAAGAAATAAAAAATCGCTATTCAAATGCTACGCTCACCCTTCCGTCAAGCCCGTAAATCGCTAAAACAAAGCCGCAGCTTACTTACACCAAAGAGATCCTGCAACGCTCTTACTTACAAAATGTAGCACCAATTAAGCAAAATATAAAAGCCATCCTGTACTTTTATTAGAAGTGAAAGTGATTTCAGGTCTTAGAATGAATAACACAACATTCCCCTACTCTCAAATTGGCGGGCTTCAACATCCAAGCCCCTAGGACGTTTGAATCCAACCTCCGGGCTCGGAGGTTGAAGCCCGTAGGATTTCATGATGGAAATTTAACATGCAATAAAATAGTTATTTATGCCGATTTGCGGGTTTGGGAATGTTGTGCTATTCATTCTAAGACCTAACATCACTTTCTCTTTTAATAAAGGTACAGGATGGCTATTTTATTTGCTTATGAAGTGCTACGTTTTGACTGTAAGGCCGTGAATTACTTCCAAGCCCGTAACTCGTTATTTGCGGCCGCAAGACTGTGACTATTGGTTCAAGCCCGCAAACTCGGAGAACTGGAAATGCAAATATAAATTCAAGACAGCACTATAAAGCACTGTAAATGATGGGGTACACAATGGGTAACATGAGGATTAAAGGGACAACATTCTCAAGCTGGCACATCACCACAATACAATACTTGAGGGGGAAAGACACATGGGAGGGAAATTAGGGGGGAAGAGACACGAGGGAGGTGGGGGTAAAAGACACAGGAGGGGACAAGGGGAACAAGACACAGGGTAGGGGGAAGAGACACAGAGGAGGGACAGGGGGGAAGAGACAAAGGGGAGGGGGGAAAGAGACAAACGGGAGGGAGGGGGAGATACAGGGATGGGAGAAGGTGGAAAGAGAAACAGGGGAGGGGGAACAGACACAGGGGAGGGAGCGGTGTGGAAGAAACACAGGAGGGAAAGAGACACAGTGGAGTGAGAGGAGGGGGGGAAGAGACACTGGGGAGTGAGAGAAGGGGGAAGAGACAGGGGAGTGAGATGAAGGGGAAGAGACACGGGAGGGAGAGGAGGGAGAAGATACACAGGGGAGGAGGGAAGATACACAGGGGAGGGGGGAAAGACACAGGGGAGGGAAATGGGGGGAGGGGGGATAGGGGGAAAGGAGACACAGGAGAGGGGGAAAGAGACACGGGGAGGGGGAAGGGCCACAGGGGAGGGAGAGGTGGGAATGAGACACAGGGGAGGGGGAAAGAGAAACATGGGAGGGAGGGGGGAAGAGACGCATGGGAGGGAGAGAGGGGAAAGAGACACAGGAGGGAAAGAGACAAGGGAGGGGGTTAGAGACACGTGAGGGAGAGGGTGTAAAAACACGGGGGGAAGGAGACACAACGGAGGGAGAGGAGGGAGAAAAGGAGACAAAAGGGAGGGAGGAAAGGAGACACAAGGGAGGGAGAAAAGGAGACACAAGGGAGGGAGAGGAGGGGGAAATGAGACACAAGGGAGGAAGTAGTCAGGGGAGAGACTCGCAATGACTGCAAAAGGCACTCATCGCGGGCCCGTGATGAGTGCAGAAGGCGCTCATCGCAAGGCCAGTAAAGTAGAGGGAGGGAGAGGTGGTAGGGGGAGGCTTGTGATGAGCGCCAAAGGCGCTCATCGCAAGCCCAGTAAAGTAGAGGGGGAGATCCTCCTGTTGTGTGGCAAACAGCATTGCCAGGCTTCACTTTTTATTGCCGTCATTTTTGACGGGCAAGTAGCTAGTTTTATATAAAATTGGAAAGGCATTAAAGTCTCCTGATATCGTGTTCTTCCATCAAATGCGCCAGATACAAGAGCACAAACTCAATAAGAAACTAATAGCTTGTCACAATACTTACAAGGCATTCATCACAATATCGACCTGTTGTAAATCGTTGGCATCGACATTCTCCAGTATCAGGGTCACAGATAGAGTTTGGCAAACTCCCAAATGGATTACAGTTGCAGTCTGCAATAAAGAAGCACTAATTATGATGACTCTGTATGACATATCTCTTTCCATCAAATCAACAAAAAAACATCCAAACAGAATGAAAATGTTTTTAAGATATAAACATTTCTATCAACTGCCCCACAAACTAGGAAAGCCATACTGCTTGCTCCACCCAAATGTATATTTTTGCTTTATTACTTTAATTCTTCTATTTTTATATTTTTCTGATTCGTTGGAAAATAAAATAGCTTTATTTGCTGTCCAAGGAGTTTAAGTATCTTTCATGAATATACAATTTTTACTTTTATTAAATATTGAAGAGACATATCAATTAAAATTCACAAAAAATAAATTTAAATATATAATCACAGTCATTAAAACTGATTCATATATACAGTATGTTTAAGAATAAAAGGAGAAATAATAAAGAACGACATGAAAAGTAGAAAGAAAGAGATAATCAACAAATTCTTTTATTGTAGCTTTACATCCATATACCTCAAGAAAAACATTTGTTTAGCATAGCATTATAATGTACTGTATAACATGGAGTGTACGGATCCTTTTTACATATGTATACTTTTTATAGGCTCTTTTTCAGGGGCAGGTAGTGTTTTCTGGTGTACACAAACTGCATCTTGATGAGGTATTAACTGTAAAAACTAAAAAATCATGAAAACTGGAGCATTATGTTGGGCCTTTAAAGGACAACTGAAGTGTAAATATGGCTTTTAATTGTTTTAACTGTTGTTTTTCTTACAGTTTTGCTTTAATGATGACAGCTATTTTGTCTTTGTTTATAACAGGATTAGAAACCTGGGAGGAGTTGGAGAAATAATGAATTCCGATAAGATCTCTATTCAATTATGTTCAAAGACTGACATTTTATATAGCCTCTTGACAATAGAACTCAATGGAAGAGTAATCCTCCATTAAAATAACCCCTTTCCATCTCCATGACGCAAGCAGTCATCTAAATATAAGATTGATTTTATATTTCTGTCTTGCATAACTGCTATGTTGTTACTTTATTACATACTGCCCCGACTTAAAGTTTTTACCAGACTTAGGGCCTCATTCAATTGCAAGGCCACAACTTGCGATATACAGGACGTATGTCTGCGGGCTTGCTGCGGGCTTGAACTCTGCTACAATTACAGAGCTATTCAATTGAACAAGGCCGCAAGTTCCGTAAACCCTGGTTTCATATGTAATGCTTCTGAGTACCTGATCCAATGAAGCACACTAAAATCAAGCAAGGCCGTAATTTGTGATCCTGTCACAGGTCAATTAACTAATAGGAACTATTAACAGCGCGGAAACAGGTTTAAAGGCCGCAAAAAACGTAAGCCCTTGACTGTGCTGTAGCTGAGAAAGTCAACACACAGGCCTAGGCGTTGGTGGGTTTTTGAGCGAGAGATAGAGTGAGACAGAGAGAGAGATAGAGAGAGCAAGTGGGAGCGAGTGAGAGATAGAGAAATAGAGAGCCAGTGAGCGATAGATAGAAAGAGAGAGATAGAGACAGAGAGATAGAGACAGAGAAACACTGGATAAGAGTGAGGAGAGAGAGGGGAACACCGGAGAAGGAGCGTGATGAGAGGAGAGGTAGAGGTATGGAGAGAGGAGTAGGCAGGTCAGGGAGGGGAGGTAGAGGTGTAGGAGAGCAGGAGGGAGGGAGTGATGTGCCCTCAGATGTAGACACACAAAGAGTAGGAGCAAAGGGTCAGGGGCCTGATCCCAGGGAGAGCGATAGTGGGGATGAGGGACCAACCCCAGGGAGAGAACAGGGAGGCCAGGAACCCCAGGCACAGTTGTGAGGGCAAGAGGCTTGGGCAAAGTGCAGGGCCCCTATTTATACCCCAGAGGACATCCACCTTAGGGTTATGACTACAAATATATGGGGCAGCAAGAACCATGTATGTATATCCAGGAAGCAAAGATATCATTATCATAATTGTTATCAATGAAATGTCTGTCCAATACCTGCAGTTAAAACTGATTCTGAATAGCAGTTGCCAAATAGATCATTATTGATTTTACAACCAAAAGGGAGTAAATGTATGTGTGTGCAGCATATGCAGATACAGACTCTGAAGGACTGCATGTGCGTGTCATGCACTAGCCCAACCTGGATCATGTCTCATCTGCATGTTAACAACAATTGCTGAGAATTTGTCACAGATTGGTCAGTCTCACACACTGTACAGCAGATTCAGATGAGCATGTGTCCTAATGAACTGCAGACTGCACATAGCAGCAACATGACATATATTGATAAATGGGACCATTCCTGTTATCTGGTAGCAGCAGTCTCAGGGAGCAGTCTGTAGGTGTAGCAGCATTTTACTGGTGATTAGATTGTACCGTAGATTTAGTGGGTTAGGGTGGGGTTAGGGTAAGGGTTAGGGGGTTAGGATTAAAATGTAAGGTGGACATATTGTATACAATCACGGCAGCCCCATCTAGCAGCCCCTTGCTGCAACTGCTGCTGCCAGCAGTCAAGGTCACATTATAGGAAAGATCCGAGCCATGATCCACAATCACCACAGCCAATTACAAGTGACCATGACCAATATATCAACACAGCCAATTACAAGTAACAATGGCGTCAGGGATATGGAAACAAACTGCAAACAATTGTTTAGAGAATCAATACTCAAATACTATTGTCCTCTCATTTCAGTACCAAGGAGGCATACCTGCCAACAGACACACAGGCGGTGGATCCAAAGGAGGAGGAACCACATTCACCCACGCAAGTGGTGGGGGAGGAAGCTGAGGGCTCGGGACCATCACAGTAACCTGGCCCCTCAGTAGCAAGATTGACACCACCATTGTGCAGAGTACCGCAAAACCCTCACACGCATCATGGGCACATTCCCAGCCCTTTCAACCACTTCACATGTCATGTAGCCAGCAACCACCTCCAGAGATGTCATAGTCCTGGAGACCACTCTCAACAGGCACACCACTGCCACCTAGTGAGATGAAATGGATGCGTGGGACCCCACTACTCCGGGCACCAACAGACCTGGCCCCAACAGACCAGCCACAACCAACCGGGCCAACACAACCGCCATGGGCCACACCAACACCATCTCCACGGGCGACACCATCACCACGGGTAACACCTCTGGCCTCACCACAGCCCATCCACAGTCCAAGTATGTCTAGTGACAGACCTCATAACTCCTCAGAAGGCACTTGGAGGGACTTCTTGCACCACATCCGCATGGTGGATGAGTGTAATGTCATATTAATGCAACGCCTGACATCCCAGCTTGAAAGGCAAAATTATATTACAACCAATCATGTCGATAGCATCAGATCGCTATATGGCCAGGTAGGGAGGCACAATCGAAGGATTGATGGGTATGTGCGAAAGGCTCATAGGGACAGACAAGCCCAGACACGTCTCATTGAGCTGCTAGTGCAGTTGGTGGAAGGCCAGGTCAACACTCTCATTGAGCGGCTAGTGCAGTTGGTGGAAGGCTAGGTCAACACTCTCCAGCCTTCTGCTCCACTGGTTCCACCACCACCGCAACCACAGCCTGTGGCCTCCTCATCTCACCCCTTACTCCCAACTTCAGCTGCTACACAGCCACTCCAGGTGGATGCACCCCTCAACCAAACACCTTCTCGCTCTGGTAGAGGAAAGAAGTGTGTGGGCACGGAAGGTGGGGACCCAGTGCTCAGAAAGAGGACGTTGATGAGAACATCCCCTATGTCAGTGGTTGTCAAACCTCTTCTCAGGACCCACCAGACAGACCATGATTTAGGTGAAACACTGTGTGAATAAACACCTGTTGGTGTCTCTGTAGGTCTTAATAGCCCAATCTCACAACCATGAAAGCATGTTCCTCAACCTCCACTTTCTGTGTCACAGATTCTGCTTATCCATTATTGTTTAATATATGAAAACACACTGTGTGTGGAATAGATTTGTATGACATTATCCATGATTTTTGGCATCTGTTTCATTGTGCAGATACAGACAAGTTTTAAGTGCTATGCACATTACTGGTTTCTTCAATTAAATGGAGGGATTTCTGATGATCCTTTTATTCATCATATTCCGGTTGCATTGGTGTAGTGAGCACATGTAACCCTGGTAGGTGCTATGCATCATGCTTATTCTAGACTATGACATTACCCCCTTTAGGTATCCCCTTTTTGCACAAAAAGACTCTTGCCCTTCCAGGATCTGCCCACACCACACCTATTTCTGAGTGTGCTCTGTGCATGGAATAAAGCTTTGTTATACCGTTATCACTGTGTCAGTGTGTTTTCAATGGTTGGGGTTTTGGGACATCCACATTCATCACATTTGTGTTGCATTCGAATATCAGTAAACTAATGAGCCCTAGTTACTATGCAACAGATTAATACACATAATAATAATAGTAACATGATAAGATACCATAAAATAATATAATATATCTATATATATATATTATAATAATAAAGGGTTAATACATATGCAAAATCCACTTTGTGACAGTGTGAAGTATCAACATTCCCTTGAAGGGCTGATAAGACTATGACAAGTGATAATGTAAATTGATTGATAGTAAAAACTCTTAATGGGATGTCACTAAATGATAGTGGGTATACATCTTGGCACATGGCCACCCTCAATGGCACGGTTTTTCCAGGATGGGTGTAGCGGACATTATTCCTGATGGAGGTGGGTTGGCTGTTGCTCCACATGTCTCTGGACAGCCTCCATGTGTGTTTGCTGCCCTTCCTAATGGGTTAGAGTAGATTAGTGTGGTGTATGTTCCCCTGGTCCCCTTCTGGATCACTAACTTGTGTGGGTGAAGGGGCTTATGTACCGCAATGAAGCTGTGAGCTATACCATGTAGGGCCACTGTAGGTGAGCAGGTCATAGCAGAGAGGTCAGACAAATCACAGTGCACTGGAGAAAGAACTGGCAACCCACTCCAGTATGTTTGCCATGCAAACCTTGTGGATAAGCACAGACATCATGTGTCCTGCAGTCCATAAAGTCACAGAGAGTCAGACAAAACTGAGGGACTGAACACCCAAACATAGAATGTTCCCCTGGTATTTGATATATGTGGCAGTGTAATTTGGCCACTATTTGTTTTCCCAATATAGATCTGATGACTGAGATATGTATATGATGATCTTTGTATTTTTAGGGTCCATATTAGAGCCTCTGTGAGTGAGAAAAGGATAATATGGCGGGCAGTTTCATGTTTTTGTGTTGCAATTATTCAGGTAGTGTGTCTTTAATTGCTTTCAGCATCTTGCAGCATGAGTTTTCATATTCGCATATGCATGACCATTCCAACATATAAAAAAAAAACAAATTTAAGGCCTATTTGTTAATTGGGAATTGTTGTGCAATTAATTCTAATGCCTTCCTTTGCTTTCCCTATATTTTAAAGGCTATTGGTGTGTTTTTATTGTGTTTTGCTGTGTTATAAATTAGTCTGTAAACCCTTTGCAGGTCCTATTTGAAACCTGTAAGATTTAGTCGACATTTGCCATTTGAGGGCTTGAATGCGTTTGTGGTCTTGAGGAATTGTAGCAATTGAATAGCAATTTGCGATTTTTGTGATTGTAACTCTTGCGGACTTGAAAGATAAAAGGCTTAGATGGGGTGTAAGTTACGGTTGTAACTGCAACTGGATTTCAAAAACGTAACCTGTAGACTCGCAAAAAGACGCCAATTGAATAGCAAATTTGTTTACCGCCTCCATTACGGGCTACAGTAACCTACAATTTCTCATCTGAATGAGGCCCTTAAAGTAGTCCTTAAAGTTAAGAAAATTACAATGCCAAGGTTAAGACTCAACAAAAATCTGAAAGATTAGCTTCAAATACGATGGAAATACCTGTGACTTTCAAATGAAACAATGCCTTAAATTCATATAATTAAATGAATCAAGTAAAAAGTTAAATATTAACATAATTATATTAATTAAATAAACAGAGATTGCCTATGTGTTAATTGTTGTTATTGATTGTTGCCTTTTATTGGACTAACATATGCATTTAAAAATGAACCAAAGAGTCTAGTAGTCATTAATGCTGAATATATGTAAGAGATCTTCTTACTCACATTGACATCCTAATGGATCACTGGCACTGAGGCCAAAGTACCCAGGATTGCATTGATCACAACGGATTCCTTCAACATTTTCCTTGCATAAACATGCTCCTGCAATGGTCCTGACTCTCGGATCTGTGTTGCTGTCACATAATCCATTTTCCTGTGTTCCATTTGGGTCACAATTGCAGGCTGCAAAGAAATGCACAGATTTGAAAGTAATATAATTAGAGAGATATCAGGATAAAATCCAATATGCAAGCTTACAGCCTTATTAAATTGCGATTTGGCCAATTGAATAGGACTCTATATAAGCACAGAGCATATTTTTTTACAGAAGTTTTTAGTTAGTGAACTTCTATGCAAAAGCACGGTATTCACTAACAAAAAACTTCTGTAAAAAATATGCTATGTGCTTATATAGAGCCCTATTCAATTGGCCGAATCACAATTTAATAAGGCTGATAATCTGCTACAGACACATTTACAAAAAGCATACCAGTGTACACTGATGAATCTTTATTCCTATCTTATTACTAATTTGGATTTGAACATAGACCGAAATATATCCTTACATTAAATGTACTTACATCTTTGCACTATAATTCCATCAACTGAGTAACTTCAAGGTATTTACATTACCATAAAATAAATACATTAAGTAAAAATAAGCTTACTAAAGTAAAATTGTAGGAAACAAGTATATTTTAAAGTATTGCACAATACATGAAACACTATTGTAGTCTAAGAGAAAAATATATGATGCTATTAAAAGAAATTTATAATTTATAAAGCCTAATAAAGAGATTCATTGACAATATATCCTCCCTTTAAACAGACTACCCTCTCATCTCTTTTTGTGGTCATTTTTTTGAACATGAATAGGTAAGACTTTCTTAAAATTGCTGATACAAACCAGTTACAGTCTTCAAATTGATTTATTAGGCCTTAAACAAAATGTTGGTGTTTAGTGTTAATTCAAGCTGCCCATCTCAGAAGTAACTGTTCTCCATGAACTGTTCATGTTCTGGTACATATACTGTAGTATCAATGCAATGTACCGTGACTTGTAAAACTGTATATTCCCTCCAAGTTTTAATAAACATGTAATTGTATTATACTCTCCATTCATAGGTTAGCTGATTTCTGTTTTAATACAAACTGCTAATTTATTATCATTTACCTCACAGCATCTATTAGAAAAGAAATCAGTCAGTGAATAGAGAATTGTTTAGTTGTTCAGTCTGACTCTACTATGGACCGCAGCACAGAGGGCACATCTTATATCTGGATGTGCTAATCTATAAGGTTTTCATGGCAAAGATACTAGTTCCTTCTCCAGTGGACCACAATTTGTCTGATATCTCTGATAAGTCCTGTCCATCTTGGGTGACACTACATGGTATAGATAAATTATTTTAAGAGTAAAGCAGTCTTCTGTGAAGGAGACAACATTTTGCCACAGAATTAGAGGTTGCTATGGTATCATATAGAATGTTAAAGAATTTAGCAACATTTTCTTAAGCCAGATAAAATATTATGCCTATTATACTACTACTGATAAATATTATTCTTAATATTTATACAAGTAAAGATAAATCTACGTCTTGTTTATCCTTATTAAAGGGCCACGTAATTCAGCACAATTTGTACCACATCACCGTAAACATTTCCTAAAAGCATGTTGAAATACTTTTGAATTTTTGAAATACATGCATTTTTCCCTCTATTTATTTTTCAAATAAAGAAAAATATGTGGCTACATGTCACTGACTTCCCACTGCCAGATCCACAGCTACAGCTCTGTGCAGTGAGCAAAAGAAAAAAAGAGAGTTAACCATTAACAAATCTACAGTATCTGTGCAGAGCATGGTATGCTGGAATCACCTAAACAGGTCAGTTATGGACTAAATGGTTAGTGAAGTCTTGAGTTTACGGAAAAACTGCTATCATTAACTGTCTTCACCATTCATGTAACAGCCAGTAGGCTGTATAGACTTTGGGCGTCATTCTATTATCGGCTGCAGCCGTTGCGGGGCCGCAAGGACCGGCCGCAAGCTGTTCGGCTATTCTATTCCCCTCCGGCCGGGGCTTCCGGCAGGCTTGCGGCCGGCGCCTTGCTATCTCTTGCGGCCGCTCGCGCCGGAGGAAATCCTTTGATCTAAAAAGGCCGCAAGGAAATCGGCCGTAAGAAAATCCTATTTGCAATTCAATTGCTCCGGGAACCCTGTCTGCAAGGCTAAAACCAAGCCGCAGCTTACTTGCAGGAAAGAGGTCCCGCTAGCACCAATTAAGCACGAAATATAGCCCAAATAAAGCCATCCTGCACTTTGAGAAGACTATAAAGTGATTTTAGGTGTTAGCAAAAATAGCACAAATTTCCCCTATACTCAAATCCGTAAAATAATTTTTTTTTAATATACGTAAAATATACATGTAAAAAGTCCATAGGGCTTGGAGCAACTCAGACACGCCCACGCTGCGGCCGGAAAATAAACAGTTAATTTAAACTCGGGTTTGGGCTGATGTGCAAGCTTGAGAGTGGGTTACTGTTAATCCTCATGTCCCCCAATATGATCCCTAGCATTTACAGAGCTGTACAGTGCAGGCTTGAATTTATTTTTGACTTTTAAGATTTCAGAGCTTACGGCAGGTAGCAAGATTTACGGCCGGCCGTAAGAGGAGATCCTTGCGGGGCCGTTTAATAGAATTGCAAGATAACGGGACCCCCGCAAGGAATCGCAGCCTTACGGACGGTTTACGACCGATAATAGAATGGGGCCCTTTGTATGTAAACAGACTTAAAACTTTAGATTAGACTAATTAAAAAATGGCCCTTTACCATATAGATGGAAATAATAAAAAAAGTAGACTTACGTATGCAAGTATGAGGGTCAGTAATATCTCGTAGAGGGTCATGATAAAAGTACGGTTTACAAAGCTCACACTGGTTGCCCATGGTATTATGTTGGCAATCTTCACATACTCCACCGCTAAAACCATCATTTTGCAGGAACACAGCCATGTCAAAATAGCATGTTTCGGAATGCTCATTGCAATTACACTCTGAAAAATAAATGTATAAATATCAATATAAACCTGCTTAAAACTATGCAAGATACATTTTTTATAGAGCATTGTGATTCACCTGACTTGATTTCCCTTTTATATACAACAATGTTTTTATAATGAAAAGTTAATATAAAATGCATTTTGTTCATTGGTCTACATAACTAGACTAAATAATATGGGGCGCATAATATGTGAGCGTCTCCACCATCATTTCTTCATGAGTTTTATGATGGGACAATGAGGCTTGCCATGACATAATATTCTTAACACAAATAAGAGGACTAATGAATGTTTACAAAGTTCATTAACACTCTTCTCTTTTCTATTGTAATAGAAGCTACAGTTAACTTAGAAGTTAAATAATTAATTTCTATTATACATATTCCAAACCTACTTTATTGTGTACAAATGCGGAAAATGTGCATTAGACCTATTGCATTATAAAGTAGTGCATATATGGTTCTAATTTTAGTTAACTTTAAAGGCCATGGAAGGTGCCTTGCTTTTAATATTCAGCAAAATGCTGCTGAGACACATTCTGCCATTGGCAAGTACATCGAATACTATGGAAACATTGGCCCCTATTTTATTGTCCAAATCACAATTACTTGAGCCCATAATAGAGCCCGTAAATGATATTTAATTGGCTACATTTCATACTCTTATTCCAACTGCAAGTTACAGGCTCAAAACTACTGCGTTGTCAAAAATATAAATCCGTCCTATCTCCATCTTCAATGTTTCAAGTCAGTAAATGTTACCAGTGCAAAAGATGCTAAAATCCATATTTAATTACAATTCAACAATTGCCTTCAAACCCATAAATGGCAAATGTATAAAAAAATTCTACGAGTACTAGATAGAACTCGCAAGTGGGTTAAACACCTGTTCGTAACACTGTAAAAGCAAATTAAAACACACTACTGTACTTAAAAATACTGGGAAAGCAATGAAAGGCATTAGAATTAATTGCACAAAAGTCTCAAGCTTGCAAATCTGCAATAAAAAAAATAATTTGTTTTACATTTTATTTCTGTGTTATATCGATCCCGGGAATCAAGGAGTTAATACATATCATGGAACCAGCATGGCCTATAACAGTTGCTTTATTAAATTTTATTGATTTCTACATTTCTGGGTAGCGAATCCGATTGCAAATTGGACTTCTAAACACTAACTGATTGTAGTTTAAACTCCATGTTTTACTGACGTCGTGACGACGGTCACATCTACAATTGGCTCTGTCTAAATGGTAACTTAGGGGCTTGCTTAATTGATCATGATCATGCCCTGAAATGCTACTTACGGGTTCATGGTTTGCGTGTTGGGGCTGTGAGCATGTAATTGTGGGCGTAAGTCAATTAAATACATCTATATATGTAAAAAAATTGGGAACCGCAGCCAAAATTCTAATTTTCAGTTTGAAGGTAATTATTGGCTTGCAATTAAATAGGGGCCATTGTATGTACAGTATGAGATACTTTTCAATAAGTAAATACAGAGCTTTTAAGTACTTGCTAATAAAATAATGTTTAAATATGCAAATACACACTTCGGGAGATTATTTCAATATTAAACACAGAAAACCTTCCATGTTCTTTTAACAGAGTAGGCACCTTGAAAGTTAACACTAAATACACTGCATGGGGAGGCATGCATTCAATTTGCTCTTTAGTGAATACAGTGATGGTGCTGTTTTAAACACAACCTATAAAGCGTCTTTAAGATGAGAGGGCAATATGAAACATTCAGAACATCCTCATCTCTCCCTAATAATATTGGCAATTAATTCTTAGGGATAAGGAATGTTTCTGGATATTACTAGGTATATCATAAACCTTTGTATCTATTCAATTTTATGTACTTTGCTTTATAAGAAGTGCTTATAAACAGGTAGTAGGAACTGGGGGTGGGGAAGATAAATCACCACAGATTAAATGAATAGGGGACAGAAAAAATAGCAACATTTATTTTAATCATGCATTACCAGATTTGGAGCAGTATGTCTTTCCCATGGAAGCTTTGATCCATAAGTTGGCATATATATCATATATATAAATCTGCCTCTGCTTCCTGTCCTGGGAGTAGAGTTGAATTATCCCCTCCAGATTTTTTTGGGCTCCTACATCCATTCTCATATACCCTGTGTTGGTCTGCCCACTCCAGCGTATTCATACACCGTCTCTATAGGGCTGGATGTGCAGTGTAGTGTCCTAGCCTATCATAGACCATGTTTTTACAGCATGTTGCAGAATGTTGCTGAGAAATGATCACTGATTGGTCAGTATGAGAGACTGCAGAGTCATTACTATAAAGTCTATGTGTATCATGAGCTGTAATCGGCAGATTCAAGGAGGTATTTTTTAATTTAGTAAGTAAAAAGAGCTTTTAAACACTTCTTCACTAAAATAAAGTAAATAGATATATTGACGTATTATTTTCCTACTAAAATCTAGAAAACCTCCAGATCCCATAAACTGCCTTTTAAATTATGCCAACATTATATATAATCATATATAATAATTGTCACATCGACTATTTAGTCTGAATGCTTTATATTAGCACTTTGGATTCTATGTATTTATTTTGCATCTTTAGGCCACTTTAATTATATATGTTTTCAATGTAAAATGTAGAACTTATAGGCAGCAAATAGACTGCATAGGTATCTTTTATGTTAAGCAAATTGATATTATAGGTAGCATATGGAAGGGCAAAAGTAATTGAGCCTAATTCAATTGTAAGCTTGCAATTGTCTCCAAACTGAACTTTTGGCTGCCGGTCACATTTTTCTAAACATTTAGATGTATTCAATTGTCTCTAACTTGCAACTGCACTCTCACAGCATCCACATACAAACCATTCATTCGCAAGTAGGATTTCGGGGGACTTAACAATACTTAAGCAAGCCCGTAATTTACTTCTTAAACACTCACAATACTTCTTAGACACAGCCAATTGTAAATGAGACTGTCATCATGACATTATTAAAACATGGAGTTTATACTACATTTAAATAGTGATTAGAAGGAAAATTTACAATCGGACTTGCAATTGAGCAATATAGAAATCAATAAATATAATGAAAGCAGCTGTTGTAGGCCATGTCGGTTCCTTGTTATGTATTAACCCCTTGATTCCCTGGATTAATATATCACGAAAATAAAAGTTACAAATAATTATTTTTTGTTGCAGATTTGTGATATTGAGACTGTTGTACAATTGTGTTTCTTTGCTTCTGCAGTTACTGTATATGAACAGGTGTTTAACCCACTTGAGGGTCCTGTCTAGTACTCTTATAATATTTCAATACATTTTCAATTTACAGGTTTGAAAGCAATTACGTGCTTGTTGAATTTTTGTAATTGAATATCGATTTTGCGTCTTTAGCACTGTTAACATTTGCGGGCTTGAAAAATCAATGGAGGAGATTGGACAGAGTTATGTTTTTGACAAGCCTGCAGTGCTTTTGAGCCTGTAACTCGCCATTGGAATTGAATATGCGTTACATTCACGGGCTACATTACAGGTTCAAGTAATTGGGGTTTGAGCAGGCTCCTAATCTGCAGCTCCTTTAAATGGAAGGCAACTATTATGTTTGGCCTTTACCTCCCCCTGGTGGAGGACATGTGTGAAAACTTCCACCACATGCTATTTAGACTTTCATTTAATGAATCTTCATTATGAAAATCTAGTTGCTTTTGCTTAAAAAATACTTATGTAGTATATCCATTGCTTGAGTACGTCACAAAAAGTTGAAAATATACTTTAAATTACCATTAAGGATAGCCTTATGTACATTTAGAACTTAATTCTTAATTCAACTGCATATATATATATATATATATATATATATATATATATATATATATAAAGAGTGAGGTAGCCGTGAGTTTCCAGTGATCCAGATTAATAATCAGAGTATCGCAGTATATAGTGATAACTTTTTTATTGGACAAACATATTCATAGATATATGACAAGATTATGAGAGCTTCCTCTTTTTCTCAAGTCCAGGGCTATACTGATAATATATTCCAATTGAAACCTAAAAATGACCGGCTTTAAAAGTAAAAAAATGTTCTGTCAGCTGTGAAGAAGAATCCATGAGTGTAGATCAGAGACAATAAACACGGTTGTAAATATTTGCAGGTCATAAATATTATACTGCAATACTATATATATATATATATATATATATATATATATATATATATAATCAGAATATTGCATTATATAGTGATACCTTTTTTATTGGACAAACATATTCATAAATAATATGACTAGCTTTTGAGCACGATAGAAGATGCCTATTGAAATACAGAAATTACAAGTTTAAAAAAAACAAACTCAGAGACTTCCACAATTCTTTTAATACCTTCCACCCATCTGCTAAACTTATAATGGATTACTCTGCTGAACAGGTGAGTTTTTTGGACACCACCAAATCCATCACAAAAGATAAACTTCACTCATCTGTATATAGGAAGCCTACAGACAAATGTAGTTACCTCCACAGCTCTAGTTTCCACCCCTCCCATACCAATCAAGCAATAATTTAGTTAAGCCAACAGATATCATTGCATATGTTCAAACACTGGGAACCGTGACAAATATTAAAAACACTGTCTGAATCCTTCAAGCAGAAGGGTAACAACTCCTGTATCATCAAACAGAAAGTAGCATCGGCCATTAAAACACCCCGTGAACACCTGTTGCAATACAAAACGAAAGTGAATACTTTGCGTACACCGCTGGTAACCAGATAGCATCCAGCTCTAGAAGGAATACGCAAAATATTTAAGGATTTACAACCTTGACTTACAGAGGATGCAGAATTAAAACATATACATTTCCCAAACCAACCATTCTTGCATTCAGACAACCACCAAGCCTGAGACAAAAAATTGGTGAACAGAAGATTGGCCAATGAACAGCACCACAGAGAGAATGGCACCAATCCTTGCAATAAAAATTGCTGCAAATTATGTCAACACAGCCACACACAACAACAACAAGAGCTATAACATCAGAGACTCATATTCATGCACATCATCCAATGTAGTGTACATACTACAGTGTTGAAACTAGCCAGAAACAATAAACACTTTTGAAATGGAAATAACACTCTTTAATTCGAAAAACACAGGTCTTAACATAAATATGGATTTTTTTTCACATTATCTAGAATTCTTAGAATTTCACTACGGATATGTTTTGTTTTTCCTTACATTTTTTTGATACGTCAACCTCTTAGATGTGCAAATATTTACAACCCTGTTTATTTACTCTACCTAGACTTGTGCACAGTTGACTGAACTTAACATTTTTTTTTAAACTGTAATTTCTATATTTCAATAGGCATCTTCTAGTGTGTATAGACATTAAATATTCATTCAGAATTAGGTATTTTGGGTGACACCACCAATTGTTGCTCATGTAAAAAACAATACAAAATATTATTTACTTAATGAAAATACAAGTTGCATGACAGCAGAAGGATGACAAAAGCTTAAAGGGAGTCTTTAGGCAAACTAGATAAGCTTCATAACTTTTACATAGATAGTTCATTTTCTCTAATAATGATCTTTAATAAAAAATAAATGGTGCAATTTACAATCAGAGTATCACACTTACTCCTGCAGGCATTCTCATCAGAACCCACAGCTGGTTTCCAAGGAAGATCATGATAAAATTCTTTACATTTTTCGCAGTTTAGACCATCAGTGTTGTGCTGACAGACACATCTACCATGAACCTACAGAATATTAAAGTAACACTTTATTACACAAAAACAAATATATAACTCAAATCAAAATACACATCAACATATAGCACCCTTGTTGCTTTTTAGAAGGATTTTGCAGTCAAATGAAAAATATACAATAATGATGTCAGTATTGAACTCCCACTCCCTCTAAAAGAGTGGATCACTGTTTGGCTATGGGCCTTGGTCATCTATTCCCTGATTGGACTACTAGGATGGCCAACATAGTGGTGCCATCGCACCCCATACCAACATGCTATTCTTACTGTCATGGACCCTCAGACTGACCCTCCAAATTAATGGATTGAATCCACTGGGGATATTACATGACTCAATATGCTGTGGCAATGAAGAAGGTTGCTCTTATTACAGTGCTATATTGGATGAACTGCAATATATATATATATATATATATATATATATATATATATATATATATTGTATTACAAAAGAGCTGTGTTTGGATATTTGCACAAGAGATACCCTGGGTAGATATCACAATCCCTATGCCTTGTTTGAAGCAATTTACTAATTAGGATCCCTTTCTGGATAACTACCTTGTTGTGGTAACTGGGCTTGTATACCTCAATAAAGATGTGAGCTATAAATGTAGGGTCACCCAAAATGGGCAGGTCATAGCAGAAAAGGTCAGAGAAATTGCAGTCAACTGGAGAAGGAACTGGCAACCCACTCCAGTATATTTGCCCAGAAAACCACATGAATAAGCACAACTGGAAGTACAGACAGATGTGGCTGGCAGGCTGCGTCCATATGGTCCCCAAGAGTTGCACACAATTGAAGGACTCAACAACAACTAATTAGGATACAGTTAAAAAAAGGTACAACCACAAATGAATATTAACTAAGTGTATTGTGATCAAAGTTCTTTGTTTATACTGTATTTGCACATTTTCTCTTTACGGTTAACACCTTCTATTATTAAAACCAGTATAAAGTTCTATGGGTATGCAATAAAGTGTTGCTGCTTGACTAAGGAAGTTAGCAGCAGAGCAGTTGTCCTTGTTGTTCTGAGAGTAATGTAAGTTGGTGTGCTGTGGTTTCCTGATTCTATGGCTGAGGAAGAAAGATGTGTGGAGGAGGTGCTGAATTAACCCTTAGAGATCCAAAACAGAGGTATAGCTGACCCTATTCCATGTATAAGTAAGTGAAAACCAATGATTTACCCATTGAGTAGACATTCAAGAGCTAAAAATTAGAGAACATTAGTATGGTTATACATGAGATACACAAAGAAATACAGATGTGTAAACAGCCTTGAAATGAGGAGAAATGTATTAACCAGGAGCCAGATAGGGGTTTTCAGCAAAGGGGAGAAGATAGGCATTTGGGGAAGGGAGATGACAAGAATTTGAATTGTAGTAGAGAAAAATTAAAAGCAGAAAGACCATAGAGTAAAATATTAAGTATTAAGAAGTTGAGATGGGCAGAGTCCGAATGATTAACATGAAAGTGGAGGAACCAAGATCAGGTATTATTTTGTCAAGGGTGAGTCATCTCTTGTGTATTGGGTGGATAACGGTTCCACAGATCTTGGTATAGAAAAAGGACTGAATCAAAGAACATACCAGAAGTGATATCAGTAGAGTTGAAGAGATATTGTAGAAACACACACTGAATATCTGATTGGAGAGGTAGAAGGAAGTTCAAGACAGGGCTTTATCTTGGATACTAGAAGATTTGGCAAATGTAGAGTGCGGCAAGCAATCTCTCAGAGGTCAAAGATATTTCCAGTAGTGTTAAAGGGACTACTGGACTTTAATAAGGTGGAGGTCATTGGTTCATTTTGTTAGTGCTGTTTCAGTGAATGGAGAACAGTAGAAGTCAGACTGTAGAAAATCAAGAAGAGAATCTAAAAATCCAATAATATAACAGGTTTATGCTAACCATTTTTCAAAGGAATTTAGTGATTGGTTGCATATGGCACATTATTCACAAAGATAGGCCTAAACAATTCAACTGCTACCTTTGCTGAGCGATATATAGTACGTTTACTTATATTCAATACATTTTTTAATAAAAAATACTATTTTTAATACTGCAAATATGATACACAATAACATGCTACTTTGTTGTACTTTAATTATGCACCCATAGCATTATAATACTAAACAAATGTTATAACATACCATTCCCGGCTCGTCTAGTGCCTCTTGTCTCATGTTCTCCAGAGGCTCGCACTCGCTCGCATGGCCATTACAGAAGCAGTTTCCTCTCACAATCATTTCATATATTGCATAATAATATTTTTCCTGGGGGCCTGGTTGCCATCTGTTACTCATCGTATCCCCAAGAGTGTGAAGTTTTGTGAAGTTTATTCGCAAGTTAGTTATAGTAATAAGATCTAAAACATAACAGAAATATTTAAGCAATTTATGTTAAAGGGATTTGGAAATAGATTTATTCATAGTTTTTTGTATTTGTAACTTTGTCAAAGTGTGTTTCTTTTTACAAAAACTGCTCTCAGAGCACAATGAACTGTTGCAAGTGTTTCATCTCTGTAGTCCCTATCACCCAATGAAAATTCATATAGTTCTATGATTTGTACTAGTCTTGCAATGAGATCTACAGACTAAAGTCTGCTCTGTGCATTTCTTTTTCTTATTATCCTTTATCTGTTACATGCCAGCATAAAGCTATACAGGGGTTATGTACAAGATAAATAAATTATTAAGAAATAGCAAAAAAAAAATTTAGGTCCATGTCTTTGAGCATAAAGCCTTACGTGCATAGCTTTTTTTCTGAAAGCACTTTACAAGATTGAAAACTCGCAAACGTATTATAACGTATTATTTATTTTTAGCTTCAGTGGCGATTAATCAGGTTTTCCTTAATATTTATCTTATGCAAAAATAATTGTAGTCTTCAAAAAATATTTTTAAAATGCCTTAAAATATGTGAGATGTAACTTACATGAGAAATGTCCAAACATGATTGAGCAATTGGCAGTTTTTAAAGTATTGAACATATTTTCCTAGATTTCTACATTGGGTAAGGATATGACATTGGTCACAGGTAATACCTATAATCACTGCTGTCCAGACTGATTGTGGTGTGGAACAGTACCAGTTTTTATAGTTATATGATTAAGGCTGTAGTAATGGGATAGTTTATTAAGCATCTTCTCATCTGAGATGAAGTGAGGAGGACTGTGGGCTTGGTTTTTCCAATAGGAAATAGAGCATAGTAAATTAATAGATGCACCTTCTGGCACTGTCTAATATGCACCTCATTTTATGTATCCTCATTTGATATTACCAAAAAAGGATTATTTTTTGTCAAATAATGTTAAATTGCATTGTATATACATTTTAGGGTGTGTCAATTACCAACTGTGTGCTCCATAAAAGTCTAGAGTAGTTAGAATAGAGTTGCATATGCTATAAATTAGGAAGTTTAAATTGTAATGGCAATACCTTGGATGTATGGATCATAAGGATCTTCAATGATAAAGCTGGGGTCTAACGCCTTCAAGACCACCTATAAAAAACAAAACTAGAGTGAAGGGAATAAACAGAAAACTTGGTGCTTCACATTCTATTTTAACATAAATTAAATGCTAAAAAAACTAATATATTTATACGCAAATAGTTTCAATACAAACCCGAACAATTTAACACTTGGACAAAGCATTTTATTTGTATGATTTATCATGTCAGTTCATAAAACCATAACATTTTGTAGGAGGCAATATTGATTTGATAAGCTAATATCTCCTTCTAGACTAAACAATACTGGAAAATTATTTATTAATGTCTCTTTTTCTTACATTTGCAAAATCATTGAATTATATTTACGCCTCAGTTCCAAGATATCAAATTTACTAACTATAATTTGGTTCCACATTGGTTCCACTAAACTATTTTGCTATTGGCTACTTAGCATATTTATTGAGACTTTGTATTACCAAACTTTTGTCTATGGACATTCCTTATTGGATACATTATTGAACTAGGAGATCTTCAGTTACCTACTCAGAGTATCTATTATCTATGGAACTGAGACAAATAACCTGTTTTGCATTGCATTTTTACATTACATTTACTAAACAAATTATATATATATATATATATATATATATATATATATATATATATATATATATATATATAATATTCCTTAATTCTTAAAATATATAAGAAGCTATTGTAAAATACATTTATTTTATCACCTATAAATTGTTTTACATTTAAATGATTTTCTACCAGATTTTATGCAATAAAGTTTCCTTGAATTTCATAAATTACGGCCTAAAAATATAATTATTACATTAATTGCTGAATATCTACACATATTATAACTATAATAATATTAATTCATCAGGCATTTGCGAACTTTTAGAAACGACTATACCTCTCCTTCAGTGGATGGCTCTATATCAGAGTATCTCGAATCACAGACAATGTCGCCCACTTCAAGCGCCTCCTCTGGGTTAATGTCAGGGAAAGATGAGGCACAGTTTTGGGCAAAATATTTAAACACTGTCCATGTTTTTCCAAAATCTCTAGATCTCTCAACCAACATGGCAGCAGGTCGAAAAGTCTGTAAGAAAACCAAGTGCATCATTAAAGCTGTGTAATAACTAGAATTACAATTTACAGAACAGCATATTATTAATATTGTAACCTTTGAAAAATGTAATAAGAGTAATTTAGCTTTTGATTGTGCTAATTATATGACATATTAGTAGAAAACTGATTGTATTACCAAAGTGAATGGAAATTTTAAAAAATAGCATTTTTTTATTATTAGAATAATAATCATTATAATATGATAATATGAGGAACTCCAGCCCAAGACAGTTTTTTAATGGTAATACTAGGACACAATGGATACTACAAAGTATAATAACTATCATACACAATATTAATGTAACATAAAATAGAATTTATATTATTGCACAGTACCTTAAAAGTAATTATCAGGTGACTGAACTGAAAAAGTGTTTCCAGATCCAGCCTAATGCTGACACGGTCAACACCTGGAGAGCAAGAAAGTAAAATAGCATTATTTAGCATGAAATGGAGGGGATACAGTTATTCCTATGTGATTAATTAGTAAAACATATGCATTATCGCCAACTAGTTTCTAAACTAGGGGCGTAGGAACTGAGGGGGATGGGGGGAGAAATCCCCCCCCCCCAATCAAATAGGGGACACAAGAAAAAAAACAAAATGAAACTTAATCATGCATTACCAGATTTGGCCACTATGGAGAAGTATGTCTTTCCCATGAAAGCTTTAACCCATAATTTAATATATACAGCTATACCTCAATACCTTGTTTAACGCTGTAGATAGGTTCCAAGCAATAGGAGGGTTAAGCGAAACAGCTCTAAATGGGGCAGTTTAATATGGGGAAGATAGTGATAGGGGAACGCATGACCCCCCCCCCCCACACACACACACACACAATTGCAGTTTAAATTTAAACTTGTTTTTGTTTTATATGAACTTCAAACAAACAGCAAACATAACCCTAACACAAACTGAAAATTAGTAGAAATATAAAGCTTAAATTTGTGTTGTTGAAGTTTCTGGGTCATCCTGGATTTAGTTGCTTTTTAAGAATTGGAGCATTACAAGGGGTTTTGCAGCAAAAACAGCGTTATGGCGAGGCAGTGCATTATACAGGGAATTAAGGGGCAAATAGCGTTATAGTGAAACAGCACTAAAAGGGGTAGCATTAAGCAGGGTATACCTGTATATAAATAGAGGCATACCCCTTTTAACTCTGTAGGTGTGTTTCTAGAAGACCAAGTGCTAAACGAATCAGTGTTAAACAGGTCAATTTTAAAATAGAATAAATCACAGGTAAATTCGATTTTAAAATTCCTTTCATGGCTCTTGATGTTTTGGAAAGATACACAAGCATCGAATCAGTGTTAATCAGGGATGCGTTGGCCAATGGGGAATGTGTCAGGTGAAAACAGCTTTATAGCGAATCAGTGTTAAACTGGGTAGTGTTAGGCAGAGTTTGCCTGTATATATATATATATATATAGACATAGACATGCATTATATATATATATATATATATATATATATATATATATACATATAAATACAGAGCAGGGCCCCAAGTGCATTGCACCAGGTGTACTGGTGGTAGATCTGCCCCAACTTCCTGTTCTGGGAGTAGAGTTTAATTATCCCCCCCCCCCCCCTGCGCCCAGATTTTTGGGGCTCCTACGCCCATTTTTCAAATATTCTGTTTTCTTACACATTGTAACGAGCTATACATGTTCAACAGTAACATAACTTAATGATAATTTTGCTTTCACAAAAAAACTTTAATAACTACAAATGTTAAAAATTTAATATTTTATTGTGCATCTATTTCACATATATGTAGCAGGAATTCTAGTGGACATAACATACTTCACCTACAAAATTGAGTTTGTGGGGTCTGTCATATATATTTCTTGATATGCTAGTAAATATTTAGACATCATAACTTTTAAACTTAGATATCATGACTTGAAGCTGTTTCATTTCAGAAACTCTTTATTTCTCCAATGAACCAGAAAATGTCTCTCATCATAAAACAAATCAGTGTACTAAAGAAAACATTGTTATATCTTGTAATTTCACCATTAGTTGTCCTACAAGGAAAACAGGTCCAAATACTTGCTCCACCCACAAACATTTTTTTTCCATTGAGAAGCTCATGCAAACTTATCCTATCTCAGTCACCAGTTCAGACCCTAAGATGTTTTCCCTCTACGAGCCCCCAGGGAGTTGTAGAGAAGGGGTCACCTAACTACTTTGACTCAAAACTCCACGTAGAATATGCTTACTGGGAACTTACAACAAGGAATTTATGTATGTTTCAGTATAATGGCTTCTCTTTTTGTAAACATACAGTATATTCTGATTCAATGGGGTGGTGGAGCATTGCAGAGTTTGTTAAAATAATTTACCTTAATAAATATGTGACTTATAATATAATCATTACACTATATACATATTTCACACATTTATATGAAAAAAATCCTCACCATTTTCTGACTGCCACCATTTCCTTTTCCAGTCTGGTTCAAATGTTGTAACAATATTTTCAATCAGGTGACTATTAGGATATGCATCATCATACGGGTGTCTAGAATCACATGTGAAACATTTTTGATCATCCTGAAAAGTAAAAAAAAAATAATTTCAACATTTGTTCATATTTAAAGTTTATGGGCTGCTCTATGGCTAAACCCAACAATTTCTACATTTGCTGTGCTAAATAAAAATATTATATATTGAATTAAATTCTACATCATCATGAGAGGGAGCCATTTTAACGTCATTCATTTTACAAAATGCTTTATTCATCTATTTTTCTCAGTTTTGAAATAATGTCTATATACTGTGAATCGGAGAGACATCAGTTAATTCCATGACCCCATATATATTGTTAGCTGAGTCGGCCATCTCCCTCATATTGTCATTCAGATTTAGAGTACATAGAGCGTTATTATAATTAATAACCCATCATAATTTTTTGGATATGAAATCCTATTATCAAGTTGGTAAACACTCTCCCTCTTACCATTGACCCATACTATAATAGATAACAATAAATTGTGCCTTTAAAGCTCTTCAACACAATATGGACCTAATTGACATCTTTTAGTAAAATTATTTTAGATGGCGCTGTTTGAGTTTTACATTTATTACAATCAAAATATAGTCATTTAGCACAATTTGGGGGTTTGAGTGCTCCGATTTAAAGAGGAATCTGTCTCTAAAATTATTAAAAGTCTCTATGATTATTTCCCTAGGAGGTACCTGTACAAAGTTTATATATATATATATATATATATATATATATATATATATATATATATATATATAAAAATATATATATATATATTTATATATATATATATATATATATATATATATATATATATATATAAATATATAAATATATATAGAAAAAGTGGATAAATATCTTAAATTAAATTAAATATGTATTTTTTCCTTCTAAAAACATTTGCCCATTTTCTGTTTAAAAACTCAAATAGAATAAAAATAACTACAGTGGTCCTTTTATGTGAAACTGTGGTGGATAAGGTTTCCATTAAATTATGGCTAATCAAAATAATTCAAAACTAATTTTAACAGGGTTAGTTCAAGTCTAAAAAGTAAAATAAATCAATCACAGAGATGCTTATGAGAAAATGAACAATAATATATGGTGTATTTTGTTCTCTTGGAGATTTCCCATCAAAACTGTTTTATTTTTTTGCTCACTTGTATCATACATACATACATAGGGCCTCATTCAATCGTGATTTGGCCAATTGAATAGGGCTCTATATAAGCACAGAGCATTTTTTTTACAGAAGTTTTTAGTTAGTGACAACCTTGCTTTAGGATAGAAGTTCACTAACTAAAAACTTCTGTAAAAAAAGTATGCTATGTGCTTATATAGAGCCCTATTCAATTGCCCAAATCGCAATTAAATGAGGCCCATGCTGGGTACACTTTCTATCCCCTTCTGGATCACTACCTTGTCGTGGTGAAGGGGGCTTTTGTACTTCAATGAAACTGTGAGCTATACCATGTAGAGTCGCCCAAGATGGGCAGGTCATAGTAGAGAAGTCAAACAAATCACTGATTTGGAGAAGGAACTGGTAACCCACTTCAGTATATGGCCATGAGAACCTTATGGATGAGCACAACCAGACACAAGATGTGTCTGGCGTGCTGCGGTCCATAGATTAACAGAGAGTCGGTCACAACTGAACGATTAAACAACACCTTCTATACATTTTTATATTACCTAAAAATCCTCATACTCTATTTTTGTCTCTGGGTTTTCTGCTCTTTAAAATAGGATTACCATATATTAAATAACCTTTTTATGTTCTTTATTCTGCAGATAATCAGTTGCACCAGTTTTCAAAATAATTCTGGCTTTTGTGACTGTGGGTTTCTTTTCATTTGTCTTTTATTGGTTACAATTCCACTTTATGTTAATTAGGACTTAGGAGCACATTTTAAATGACCACTATAGTTTCTTGTTCGAAGTTGGGGGGTAGTCAGTTATAATACACAAAATTCACCAAGGTCGAAATGAAAATAGTCAAGACCTGTAATCCATATTTTTAATGTAACACATATTTTAATATATATTAGCTCTCAGAGGGCCTTAGAAATGTTGTTAGTCTAGTGATGGAGACTTATGCATGGATTCCCAAGCTTTGAACCAAGGTCCACCAATTGTAGTTTTTTATTTGTTCAGTCATATCTGACTCTCTGTGACCCAATGTTTTTAACACATGGAGTAAAGGAGCCATTATTTCACTGTAACCAAGATTACAAACATTGTGAGAATGATTGCATTTTAAGGAGAAAATGCAATCCATCTTTAAATGTGATCACTTTCTTTATTTTAGCAGTAGACTGCATCACTCCATGCACATCTAGGGCCTCATTCAATTGCAATTTTGCCAATTAGATAGGGCTCTATATGAGCACAGAGCATATTTTTTTTACAGAAGTTTTTAGTTAGTGAAGTCCTTGCTTTTGGATAGAAGTTCACTAATTAAAAACTTCTGAAAACAAAATATGCTATCTGCTTTTATAGACCCCTATTCAATTGGCCAAATCACAATTGAATGAGGCCCCTTGTGTCTGGCTGTGCTCATCCATATGGTATATACTGGGGTGGATTGCCACTTCCTTCTCCAGTGGGCTGCGATTTGTCTGACCACTTTGCTTTGATCTGCCCATCTTGGTTGACCCTACATGGTATAGATCACAGCTTCATTGAAGTACACAAGCCCCTTGACTGCTACAAGGTAGTTATTCAGAAGCGGATGAGGTAATTTATTGCCACAAGTAACAAAACTGATGCTGTCAAAAGATTTACATTGCATTTAAATGTCTTACATTTTTAAAATGATTTGGAAGATAATGCAGGGTAATGTATAGATGAGATTTTACATACCCTCTTTTTTTAATAATCCCTGAGGTCACAAAGAGTTATAAATTGTTTTTTGCTGCTTTTGCAGACATTTGATAATTTAGGTCTGAAGGAAGGGTTTCATCTACTTTTAATTATCCACACCGCTTGAAACTAAATGTCTGATCTCTAGTACTTGTCAGGGTAACAGTTTATAATATGGGGACATTATTTCAAAGTTGTTACTCCCTTGTTTACTAACCTATAGTACAAATAGAGGCGTAGCTACCAAGGGTGCAATGCAGTGCAATTCTATTTTTCTGTAGTGACCCCCACACAGGGACATTAAGTGATAAGGAGAGGAGGGTGAGAGCTGCGCAACACAAATATCAGTGGAGGGAATGGGGAGAGAGGGATCGGGTAGAGGAGGTAGAGAGGCAGTTGGGAAATATGAGGGTGGGAGGGTAGAAAGGGGGAGGAGAGAGGATCAGGGCAGACTGGGAGTGATAGAGAGGGAGGAGAGAAGACACAGAATAGGAGGGAAGGAAGGAAGGACAGAGAGAGACTTGTTTGGGAGGAGAGGTAAGGGATCTGTTCTATTTCAGATCCGTTTCCTAACAGTGGGGGTTGAGCTCTGTGCCACAGCACCACCTGGTGGTGAAAAAATTGACTGCAGGCAAATAACTATACCATCCTCTGATGTGGCGCAACTCGAACGGTGCTGAGTCAACAGCAAGGCCATCGCTATGTTCGGACCCCCAGGGCCTCAGACGCGTCTCTTGTAGCTATAGGCCTCTTCTGTTGGTGCACCTTATGAGTCAGATCGGAGGATGGAATAGTTCTTTGGCTGCAGTACATTTTTTACACCACCAGGTGGTGCTCTGGCACAGAGCTCAACCTCACTGTTCTGATGCGGAAACTAATCTGAAATAGAAAAGGACCGAGGACAGCAGGAAAAGGGACCCACAAAGGAGGAGGCAGCAGGCAGAGTGGTGACATTGGGGGGTGCACAGGAGACACTGCCCTGCTCTTGGGATCCTGGGCTCATGGAGCGGCTGCTGATAGCGCTGGGAGTGCAGGCTGAGGACTACTGAGTGCTGGCAACTTTACGTGTGTTTGGGAAAGTGCTATAAAGAGGAGTTTGGTAGAGAGGACTGACGACAGAGTACGATTTAGGAGTCATAAGCAATTTGCAAGGGATTAATAAAGTCTCAATAAAATACAGATTTTGTGTAAACCTAAGAGTCACTCATAATAATTTGAATGTAAAAAAATCAATGGGAAACTTGCCGTAATTTGCAAGTCTGCTTTTGTTTTTTATATTAAGAGTAGCTCACTCACAATCATGATCAAATTGGTCAATAGAATAGTTAGGGATAGTTACTTAACCCTTTTAAGTAGTGTAGCTTTACAAAATAGGGAACTGAATGGAGCCCTAAGTGACTAAAATAATACAACTTTGCGATACACCAATGCACGATCTTGTCACATATATTATATAAAAACACATTTTGCTTTTCATATTTTCTTTTCCAGTTGCAAATTGGTTTAACTGGATGGAGTTTACATAACTAATCATTTGTAACACTAAATATAAAGTAGGGCAAAAATTAACAGCCTTATTAAATTGCAATTCGGCAAATCTAAAGGGCTCTATATAAGCACATAGCATATTTTTTACAGAAGTTTTTAGTTAGTGAAGACCTTGATTTTGGATAGAAATTCACTAACTAAAAACTTCTGTTAAAAAAAAAAAATATGCTATGTGCTTATATACCCTTTAGATTTGCCGAATTGCAATTTAATAAGGCTGTAAGCTTTTAACCAAACGTGAACATTTCATCCAGTATCAGATTCCACATAAACAGAAGTAATTAGGTTACTTGCAGTCACATGTATGAAATATGCATTTATATTTCTATCAAACCAGAAGGTGGACAGAAATAAGAACATTCCTAGATAGGTTTTATTTATATGAGAAAAATATCAAAGATTCACATATTACCAGCTTAGCTATATAGCTCTCTTTCAAAATAATTATCTATATATAGTGCTAATATTGCTATACAGCTTTCTATTACAAAGATTAATCCTAAATATAGTGATATATGCTAATGAAAATTAACTAACCTCAAGGTAGCTAATAATGCAGTATCTCTGAGGTTCATCCTGTCCACAAGTTGAAGAAGCCGTGAGTTGCTTGCTCCGTCCCACCACAAGATCTCCAATAGTAGGATGGCATGATCCGCTTTGACAGGTTTCCTGAGCTCCAACAAGGCTTAGCAATACTCAAAAGGAAAAACAAAAATGCTTCATTATGTAAATGGTATAAGTCTATTAAAAAATTAAATAATTCTTTCATAGCATGCTTTAGTAGCTGTAAAAAAAAAAAAAAAAAAAAAAAATATATATATATATATATATATATATATAGTACAGAAAATGAATAGTACATTTGTAATTCCATTTGAATATCTAAAAATAAGTTAAACAAAACATATTTCCTGCTCAGGTTTCCCACAAATACAGTCATTGCACTGAACACTGAGACACTGGGACATTAAATAAAAGCATAATGTATTCTCACTCTATTAATCCAAAAACCACTATATACATGGTTCCTTTTAAGCGTATGTTTACTGTATTGAACAGCTTTTAGCATTGCACAGGATGGATTAGTCACAAACTACGAAACCTTCCCACAGACCTCACTGTTTCGATCTTAATGAATCTCACCTGTGTATAAATATATGTGTATATATATATATATATATATATATATATATATATATATATATATATATATTACATATAATAGTTGTCAAACTGAGTTGTCGTCACACTTGCGAGCCTCGCAAAGCGAGGCTAGCCGTTGAAGCAAACTGGAAAAGATGGCAAAAACACACAAATATGCCTCAAATTCCCTAACACACTCACACACAGCACAGGGGGAGAGCCAGGGAGCCTGTGAGTGAGGTTGCAAGTTAATTTGAGGAATATTCTGTCTTATTGAACCATTGAAAATCGCAGTAGCAGGAAAAAAAATGGCAGCTGAAAAAACATAAAAATTCTGAAACAAGATGAAAACGAGGCTCAGCAAGGCCAGGCACTCAGAACTTAGAAAATATACAACGCAAAAGACAGTAACACACCAACAACGCCAGGCATGTGGGACACAGACAAGCAATGCCAGGCACGCGGGACTTAGAAAATACACAATGGCAAAGACATTAACACTTATACCAACAACGCCAGACATGCGGGACTTAGAAAATACACGACAGCAAAGTCTGTAACACTTACACCAACAAAGCCAGGCATGAGGGACTTTGAAAATAAAACCAACGGCTGTCAGCGCGCACAATGCAAGATTCAGCAGAGACACAGAGGTGCCCAGAGGGGGCAGACCATTGCATTGTGTGGCAAACAGAATTGCCAGGCTTCAAATTTTATTGCCATCATTTTTGACGGGCAAGTCGCTAGTATATATATATTGTAGATGAATTTTGCAGTATATCTGTGTATAGTGATACCTTTTTCAGCGCTACAGAATATTTTGGCCCGTTACAAATAAAACATAATAATAATAATAATGATAATATTGATAACATTTTAGTTAGAGAAACCCATGTGGTTTTCTTATTACTCATAATCCATGCTCACTATCCCTGTAGTCTATTCCAGGGTTCATGCTAAACCTTAATCAGTATTGTTTCTGACTTGATAACAAAAATTGCAAACTCTAAATTTTATCACTCTAACTAAAATGTTTGTCCAATAAAAATGTATCACTATTGCAATACTCTGATTATGCATCTAGATTACTCTCTCTCTATAAATAGATGAATAACTAGAGTATTGTCATGTACAGTGATACGTTTTTTATTGGACAAAAATATTAAATGAAAAGTTGAGCTTTTGAGAGTAACACTCACTTTTTCAAGACACAAATTTTAAAAGCATAAGTAATTTTCTGTGCAATAAATGGGGCTTGTCTGCCTGAACTATTCAGACAGCGTTATTAAATGTCTGTCACAGTCCCCATGTGTGAGTATATGCAGTGATGTCTGATGGCTTTGCTGTGTATTATCGCTTGTTTAGTGTGGGAGGGATGGAAACTGGAACTGTGAAGGTGGCTGTATCTATCTGTAGGTTTCCTATAAACAGATAAGTGGAGTGTGCCATTTGTGATGGATATTATGGTGGGATCCAGAAAGTTCACCTGTTCTGCAGAGTAATGCATTGTAAGTTTAATACGGGTGGAAGGTTTTGAAAGAATTATGGAAGTCTCTGAGGCATTTTTCTTCTTCTGCCCATACAGCCTTCACTTAAATTACTCTGGTTTCCGCTTAGCTAAGAACTTATACAGACACATGCACAATTGACAGAACATTTTTCATGATGTCTGTCACTTGGAGTCTCTGCTCACCAATAAAAAAAAAAACTATCACTATGTACTGCAATACTGTAATACTCTGATTATCCATCTAGATTACTGGACACTCAGGCTACCACACTCAAAATGGCATGACTATTTATTTCTCAGCATATCACTTTCCTTTCCTCCAAAATTATTGAATTCCATTACAGTATTTGTCCCTACATCTGGAAGACCATGGCATGTATCTATCATACTTCAAGTAAAGCAGTGCTTTCACCGATTACCCATGTGCCTTCCACTCTCCAACTTCAAATAACCTAGTCTAGTATTATTAATTTTGCTTATTATGTTTTCAGCCAGAACTATTACATTTTTAGATACTTGAAGGCTTCTATCATTCTCTGAAAATGTAATAGTTTCATGAGATCCATGATCTTTTCACTTTTATCATGGAGGTTGTGGTGACTGTACATGCACCATAATGTTAATAGAAGCTACAAGTTAAAAATATTTACTATATATTAAAATAGAAATCAACTGGTGATTGGCAAATATAGCAGTAGTAAACATTTTCATAAAAGTTGTATTAGACTTGCAGAAGTAAACATCTGTACAATTAGTTAAAATAATGGAAACATAGGGCCATATTCTATTAGCTACTTGCAAGTGCCTTGAACTCATAAATTTGGCTTTGGGTGTTTTCTTTTTTTAAATAAATGTTTATATGCATTCTATTGACTTAAGAATTAATTCGCGCCAATAAGTAATATTTGCAGAATATGTAGCAATATTAAGAGGGATTTTAAGGCCCTCATTCAATTGCGATTTGGCCAATTGAATAGGCCTCTAAATAAGCACATAACATATATTTTTTAAATAAGTTTTTAGTTAGAAAGCATCTATCCAAAAGCAAGGTTTTTGCTAACTAAAAACTTCAACTTTTTTTTAAATAAGTTTTTAGTTAGTGAAAACCTTGCTTTTGAAAAGATGTTTACTAACTAAAAACTTCTTTAAAAAAAATATGTTAAATGCTTATTTAGAGCGCTATTCAATTGGCAGAATTGCAATTGAATGAGGGCCTAAGTGTGTATAAATGTATGAATTGGGCAATTGAATTGGGCCCATGCTCTCTAAAATCTTAGGGCCTCATGCAATTGCGATTTGGCCAATTGAATAGGGGTCTAAATAAGCACATAGCATATTTTTTTTAAAAGTTTTTAGTTAGTGAAAACCTTGCTTTTGGATAGATGTTTACTAACTTCTTTAAAAAAGATGTTATGTGCTTATTTAGAGCCCTATTCAATTGGCCAAATTGCAATTGATTGAGGGCCATAGCATATTTTTTTTACAGAAGTTTTCATTTAATGAAGACCTTGCTTTTGGATAGAACTTCACTAACTAAAAACTTCTGTAAAAAAAATATGCTATGTGCTTATATAGAGCCCTATTCAATTGGTCAAATTGCAATTGAATGAGGCCCTTGGATTCAGATGTTGGATAGCTGCTTTATGGTGGGTTTAGAGGAAAAAAATCTTAGTAAATGCTATGGTAACTGCTACTATTGTATACATACAGTGCACCCCTAGCATGCCCCTAAAACACCTCCTTAGTTTAGTGAATACAGTGAAGCTTGCAAAGGACTTGTGATGCCTGTTCGTGATGCATAGGGTCCTTTGCTTTTGCAGTGATTCTTATTGGGAGATAGGTTTAATATTTAGACTATGGAACTATCCACTATACTCACTAGCTTCAAAGATATTCAGCCTTATTAAATTGCGATTTGGTAAATTTTAAAGGGCTCTATATAAGCACACAGCATATTTTATTTACAGAAGTTTTTAGTTAGTGAAGACCTTGCTTTTGGATAGAAGTTCACTAACTAAAAACTTCTGTAAATAAAATATGCTATGTGCTTAGTTAGAGTCCTTTTAAATTTACTGAATCGCAATTTAATATGGCTGATTGTTCTGTAGGATGAATTGCTTTTAAAGCCCTTGATGACCCATTGTGGTCACAGCAAAGGTTTATTGATTTTGGCTAGGAGTTATTCTATTGATAAATGAAAATAAACACAATCATAAGGGCCTCATTCAAATGTGATTTGGCCAATTGAATAGGGCTCTATATAAGCACAGTGCATATTTTTTTACAGAAGTTTTTAGTTAATGAAGACCTTGCTTTTGGATAGAAGTTCACTAACTAAAAACTTCTGTAAAAAAATATGCTATGTGCTTATTTAGAGCCTTATTCAATTGGCCAAATTGCAATTGAATGAGGCCCTTGGTAAGAAAATCTACACATATCAGATTGGTAGTCTTACAACCTCATATATCTATAATATATTTGAATGAGGCCCTAAGTATCACAATATTAACAATTTTGCACAAGAAATGAAGCACTGTAAAAAAGTTGTATCTGTAATTATATTAAATAATTTTAAACTAAGAGCTAGAGCGTTCATCTTTTTTGTCTACTTTTAAACAAAATTTCAGCATTTTCATAATTATGTTATACTTTGTGGGGGTTTTTTAATAAGAAAAACATATAGTTTATTCTAGACCACTCATACAAAAGCTTGCGCCAAGCTATCAATTATTTATATGTTTATGTAAAATGTAATAATATCAGTATTTGTCAAGCCATGCATTGGAAATCCAATGTCTACAATGGAATTCAATACTGTAGTTAAAGTAAAATGTAGTTGTTTTGTATGAAGTTTATAGAGATTAAGCAAGGTGAGGTATGTTGTTCAATGCTATAAAGATGAGACCCAGTTACACCTGGAGCCACATACTTTCCTGTTCTCTGAGACTGGCCCTACAGGCTTTCTTCCACCAGGGCAGGTTATGTCTTGAATGTCTTCAACTAAATTGAAGCCCCCAAGGTTTGCTTGGCAGGGCATGTTCTAATACACCTCTTGCTCTATGAAAATCTATCACAGAATGATAAAAGCATATGATGACTCTTATCACTTCCAAAATGTAAACTCTCACACTTACTGACTTTCACTGTCAATATGGTTTGGCTAAAATAGCTAGGGCCTCATTTAATTGTGATTTGGCCAATTAAATAGGGCTCTATATAAGCACAGAGCATATTTTTTTACAGACATTTTAGTTAGTGAAGACCTTGCTTTTGGATAGAAGTTCACTAACTAAAAACTTCTGTAAAAAAAAATGCTATGTGCTTATTTAGAGCTCTAATCAATTGGCCAAATCACAATTGAATGAGGCCCCTAGTGTGGGAATTATTTAACCATAGATTCTCTCTAAATTGTGAAGCTTTGGGAGTTAGAGTCAGCTGTTATAAGGAGGTTGTGACTGTGCTATTTTATTGGTTGTGAATTGCCTAGTCTAATCTAATTTATAAATAATGTAGTTAAATATGAATCATAGGTATATACTTATTTCCTGGTTTTATACTATATTAGCTACGTGATTTATATTATAATAAAAGCAGAGAGTTAACATTCAATATCTTTAATTACACTATATATCACAAACAACATTTTATATCCTATGGTCCTCATTCAAGAATTTTGGCAATTGAATAGGGCTCTATATAAGCACATAACATATTTTTTTGACAGAAGTGTTTAGTTAGTGAAAACCTTGGTTTTGGATAGAAGTTCAGTAACTAAAAAGTTCTGTGAAATGTTTTTGTATGTGCTTATATAGAGCCCTATTCAATTGGGCAACTCGGAATTGAATGAGGCTCTATGTTGCTATCCTGCTTGCTCCTTTTCTTGTAAAACACAAAATTTAATTATAGATATTCAGGTGATGCTCAGTTTCTATTATATTAGCATGGGATATAAACTATATGAAACAAATAAGCACTGTACATTTTATATAGGTTACCTTTTGGTTACAATGAAATATAGATCTGATGGTAAATAAGTACTGAGGGCCTCATTCAATTGCGATTTGGCCAATTGAATAGGGCTCTATATAAGCACATAGAATATTTTTTTACAGAAGTTTTTTTGTTAGTGAACGTCTATCCAAAGGAAAGATCTTTACTAACAAAAAACTTCTGTAAAAAATATGCTCTGTGCTTATATAGAGCCATTTTCAACTGGCCAATTCTCAATTGAATAAGGCCCTAAGTGATTGGTCTATATAGCCATTTTATCTACCTAAAATGTTTGCTTGATTCACTTTTGTGTTTGTCCCACCCACTTCTGTTGAAAATCTGTTTAGTTTATTTATGACTGTTTTTGTAAAGTAATCTATTTTTAACACCTCTTCTGACCATTTTTAACAAATGTTGATACAGAAGGAAGTAATCACAATGTTATAAAGAATAATATGATATCCACTAGAATCATGTAAAATGAAATAAATATAGGGCCTCATTCAAATGTGATTTGGCCAATTGAATAGGGCTCTATATAAGCACATATTTTTTTACAGTAGTTTTTAGTTTGTGAACTTCTATCCAAAAGCAAGGTCTTATATAGAGACCTATACAATTGGCCAAATCGCATTTAAATGAGGCCCATATGGAAAGACTTAACACTCAATCTGACACGAGGAGAACACTCACTAAACAAAAAAGAAAATGAATATATATGTATATATAAAGTATATATATATATATATATATATATATATATATATATATATTTATATTTATATATATATATATATATAATAATTATGTTCCCTGCTGAAAACGCCACCTAAGCAAATGAATACAGCCAATATTAAATTAATATACTTACTATTTTTTTACTTTAAATGAGAATTAAGTCATATCTAGCATATCTAACTATTTGAGACATCAGTAAAATTATTGAGATAAAGGGTAAACTTAAATATTGTAATTATAATGCAAGGTGTGAGAGAGAAATTAAAAATGAAGGAAATTAGAGGGGTCTTGTAATCAAACAGCGATTGCAAGTCCCCTGTATGTAACCTATGTAGAAGAAAGTTACATATTCCATACTGAGAATCTGAAAACTGCCAAAACAAACAATACAAACTTCAACTAAGAAAAAATATCTCCAATAGACACAATTCAGGATAGTAGGGGTGATTATTTTTTTTTATCATAATACCTTGTGCATTAAAAGTGGTAAAGATTGCTATTCTCCAAGACAACTTTGAGATGATCTCATATATTCAGTGCTGTTTTAAAGAACTAGAATTAACAAACCATATGCTGTTAGAATGCAAAAATAAAAAATAAAATAAAAATAAAAACAACTTTTAGTTTAATATACAGCCGTGGTCATGTCCATTGTTTTTGTATTAGGACACCATCTTTTTATTTAATTGTATTAACTTTCAAGGAATACATTTTAATCTGCCAGGTTCCCACCAACTAGTAATAGATGAGTGAACTAGAAGAAAACAATGGAGATGGCGAGCACACACCTAAGAAACTTAAAGATGCTTTTATTTTATTACCCTATTAAATCTTTCTGCCCATTATCAATAGTAGTTCTTTAAAATACAATAATAAAAAAACTGGACTAAAGTGTTACTTTTTTCAAGTATCTTTATATGTTGAACTTTGATGAATAGACTTCTGAGACTTTGAAATAAGAGTTCGAAGGTCATCTATAGCTGCAAGTAAATATTTGCTCTTTCCTTTCTGTTGTTGCTTGAAGCAGTTACAAACAATGCTTTAGAGCAAGGGTGTCCAAACTTTTTTTCAAAGAGGGACAGATTTGTTGAAGTGAACATGCGTCAGGGCCGACCATTTTGCTTGACATTCTTTGAAACATTAAAATGAAATGCAAATTAACTATTTTATGCAAAGTTTAGCAGCACCATTCAACCCCCAACCCCATCAGATGCCATATTCACTCCACAATCCCCCAGGCCCCCCTCAGCAGCAATATTTACTCCCCAATCCCCCAGGAACACCATTCACCCCCCTCAAAAAAAAAACTGGGCCCCCTCAGCAGCACCATTCACCCCACAAAAAAACAGGGCTCCCTTGTCACACCATTCACCGCCCCCCAGCCCCTCAGCAGCCATATTCACCCCCAACACCTCCAGTGCCCCCTCAGCAGCACCATTCAACCCCCAACCCCATCAGATGCCATATTCACCCCATGACCCCCCAGGCCCCCCTCAGCAGCAATATCCACGCCCCAACCCCCCAGGAACACCATTCACTGCCCCCAAAATAAAAACCCTGGGCGGCCTCAGCAGCACCATTCATCCCACAAAAAACCTAGGGCCCCTTGACACACCATTCACCCCCCCCCCCAAGCCCCTAATCAGCCATATTAACTCTCCAGGGCCCCCTCAGCAGCCATATTCGCCCCAGGGCCCCTCAGCAGCCATACTCACCCCCAGGGCCCCTCAGCAGCCATATTAACCCCCAGGCCCCCCTCAGCAGCCATATACATCCTCAGCCCCCTCAAGCCCCCTGCACTTCATTCACTCCCTCTACTTACTTGTGCATAGCAGTCCCTTTCCCGGATCACATTACTCAGAGGTTGGTTATCCTTCCCCTGCCTGATCTTCATACTGTAGGGTCACGTGGCATCACTAGAATTCCCCTCCCCTGCAGTATGAAGATCTGACAGGGGAAGGATACCCAACCTCTGAGCAATGGGATCCGAGCGGCGCTCAGGGATTCACTGGGACAAAAACAGATACATTTTGCCAAATTACCTGTGGGGCCGTATTAAAACGGGGCCACAATTAGCCTGCGGGCCGGAATTTGGACATGCCTGCTATAGAGCAATTGAAATCTAGTTTATTAAACAGTCACAAAAACTATTTACTATTTTTATTATATGTACATCACCAATGGGAATTGTGTAAAACTACATTTAGACATTTGTCACAGAACAAAAACTTGAATTTCTATAACATAATAGCTTTATTTAGAAGTATAGCTACCATACTTAAATATAACATAAAAATCATAAATGTAATAACATGGTATAAGTGCTTGTACTTACCTGATAAAATGGTAGTTAATTGTAGAATATTCATTATTTTAAACCTAAAAATAATAAAAACAATGATGCACATCAATACCTTTATGACATCACACACAGTCGCTGTAAGCATTTTGTATGTGCCATGCTTTACATTTTGTTAATACGTTATTTTTTCTTCACAGAGGGATCACACATTTTTTATATGAACTTTAATCAGGGGTGGAGCTAATGAGTAAAGAGACATGGTGCAAAATAATTTGGAGCACAAACATATTTATAAAATGAACACACCCACTTGCTCCTGGCCACTGTTTATAACTGAAGGCCCCTACCCTCGACTCAGTCCTGGTGCTTTGCACCTGCTGAACCGTTGCTTTTAATTATTTTGGGCCTCATTCTATTATCGGCCGTAGGAGATGCGGGGCCGCAAGGACCGGCCGCAAGCTATTCAGCTATTCTATTCCCCTCCGGCCGGGGATTCCGTCAGGCTTGCGGCTGGCGCCTTGCTATCCTTTGCGGCCGCACGCGCCGGAGGAAAGCCTTTGATCTTAAACGGCCGCAAGAGTTTCGGCCGCAAGAAAATCCTGGTTGCTATTCTATTGCTCCGGGAACCCTCTCTGCAAGGCTAAAACCGAGCCGCAGCTTACTTGCAGAAAAAAGGTCCCGCTAGCACCAATTAAGCACATTATAAAGCCGAAATAAAGCCATCCTGCACTCTGAGGAGACTATAAAGTGATTGTAGGTGTTAGCAAAAATAGCACAACATTCCCCTACACTCAAATCCGTAAATAAATTATTTTTTAATTTATGTTACATATCCATGTAAAAAGTCCCGAGGGCTTGGAGCACCTCAGACCCGCCCACGCTGCGGACGGAAAATAAACAGTTAATGTAAACTCGGATTTGGGCTGATGTGCAAGCTTGAGAGGGGTTGCTATTAATCCTCATGTCCCCCAATATGATCCCTAGCATTTACAGAGCTGTACAGTGCCGTCTTGAATATATTTTTGCGTTTAAAGATTTCTGAGCTTACGGCCGGTTGCAAGATATGCGGCCGGCCGTAAGGGGAGATCCGTGCGGGGCCGTATAATTGAATTGCAAGATAACGGAACCCCCGCAAGGAATCGCAGCCTTGCGGCCGTTTTACGGCCGATAATAGAATGAGGCCCTTTGTATATAGGAACCAGATTTTATATAGGCAGGTTTCTCCAGTCCACATGACATTATTATTATTATTATTATTATTATTATTATTATTATTATTTGTAATGCGTCAAAATATTCCATACCACTAACACGACATGGGTGTTTGGGCTTAATAATGCCCTAGGCTATTAAGATTTGTGTGCCCCATTTGCAGTTCCCTTTTCCCCTTTCTATATCTGAAATCGTAAGTTTACTTGTATTTATGTAGATATATGGTATATGATAGCAGTCTTTATTTACAATGAGGCTGATAAATACTCATATCAGGAAAGCCTCCTATGTATAGCCTATGTTATCCCTTGGACACCACTGTAGTACCAATCTAATTTAGTTACTGATTAGCAATTCAATAAATATTTGTAGGAATAAAAACAATGTAGCTTTTAAATCTAATATTTGTTAGTGTTTTAAACTTCAGCAGATATGATACTCGTCATCAGTTAACATGAATTGAGAAGTTCTGCCCAAGAGGCTGTCCTAATAGGAGCCTTTGACTGTTGTTCTGATAACATTCTAACCTACATGGGTTAGAAATACGTTATGACATTCTTCAAGTTGTTAAAACAGTTCTGACAGACTGGCAAGCTGTTGGCTTCAAGCACTGCCAACTGATTTCCTGTTTCTATGTATAGGGGCAGTTCCAATGTGGGCTGCTCGTGAATAGGAACTGGAAATGAATGAATGTGGCCTGAAGTCACCAGGCAAGTATCTTTTTACATATTTCCGTTTTATGAAATTAAAGTTCTACATTAAAGCAACATAAAAAATACCAATATATAAATTTAGTTGCTTTGAAAAACAAAATTTAAAAAACTCATTAAAAAAAATTAAAATAAACAAATTTACCCATGCAAATAAAATAAAAAAACAACTAACCTGTGGACTTCGATTTAATAGCAATTTTATAGAGCTTTAGTTTTTGTTTTTGATATGATCCTGTTACTTAAAAAAATTATAACTATCAGTACCCGTTAATACACCAAAACCAGAAAACTATTTCACAACACAACTAATAAGGGTTCTGTAACATAACTACCGATTTTTTTTGTTACATTGTATCTATTATAATTGATATACTTTGTAATTTTGATTGGATTAAACTGAATAGCTGAAAGTGTGTCCAGATTTATTGTAGGTAAATTATAACTGTCTCCTTGTCTTCCATACATAATAACCCCCTAGACAGCAGTAAGAATTTGTCTTAAGGGCACATTTACTTTCTTTCTTTTGATTTAAAAGACAATTTTTTTTTTCTGGCAAAAATGTGTCTAATCAGAATGGTATAAAATATCTGCCATATATATATACTATGTCCCTCATTCAGTTGAGCCGTTTAAGAGATCTGAGCTCGCAAGCGAAGGCCACAAGGTTTTTTGCTATCCAATTGACTTCCGTTTGCGGGCTCCGATCGAGTTACGTGCTCCGATTCATTGCGATTTGTATAATCGCAAGTTAATGCTCTCCAAACCTTTGATCTTTCACGGCCGCAAGAGTCCCGAATACTAAAATCGCAAATCACTAATCAATTGCTCCGATTCCCCCTCGCTAACCACTCTGTCAAGCCCGCAAACGGGAAATATCTAACCACAAGTTAATGGTTCTAAGGAGGTCTTGCAAAATAAATACTGTACTCTTATGAAGAGTGAAAGGTTATGTTAGGTCTTAGAATTAATACCACAACATTCTCCAATACTTTTTTCCAATATTTTTTTTGTGTTATATCGATCACAGCAATCAATGTGAAGTCCATACATTTTCACTTTACCTTTTTTCACAACAGATCTTAATAATGGCAGAAAATTGTAAGGTTCTAAATACTTAAAAGTAATGAAAGCTGGATTATTTCAACTGCCCTTTAACATACTTTATTTGGTATATTGATATGATACTATTATAAGCAGAGTAAAAATTTACAGTAAATTGTAACATAGGCATTTTTAATAGGCGAACCTGGATCCAAATCAGGGTCCCCTCTCTCTTTCTCCCTGGCCTCCATTTGATTAAAAAATGTATCATATACACGGTCAAGTCACATTATTATGACCATGACCAGGAGCCATGCAGCCTGAAGTGCATTGGACAGCTGCTGAAGAGTGCGTGGTGGAGGATCCATACGACGAACATTGTAATAGAGGAGATCCCACAGGTGCTTGGTGGGGTTCATGTCTGAGGAATTTGGAGTCCAGGGAAGAACTTGGAAGTTTTATTGTGCTCCTCCATTAACTGCTCTAGCCATATGACATATCACTGTTCTATCCATATGACATGTTGCATTGTCCTGCTGGAAGATCCCATCCGCTCCAGGGGAGACAGTCAACACATATGGGTGTACTTGATCTGCAAGGATGGAAAGATAACTCAATCAGTTGAGATTGCCTTCCCCAGGTATCAATGGAACCAGACAATGTCAAGAAAACATTCCCAAGACCATAAGGCTGCCGCCACCAGCTTGTATTCTTCCAACAATGGTCTCAGAGTATTTGTTCATTGAGGTTTTGCGCCTGCCACACCAACGTCTATTCAGTCTATGGAGCAGAAAACGTGACTCATCAGAGAAGGCAACCCTTTGGCAATCATAAAAGGTCCAATTTTGGTAATGTCGTGCAAATTGAAGCCGTTTCTGAGGATAACCTTCCGTCAGCATGGGTGCAGTGACCAGCCGTCTGCTTCAGAGCCCTATACGCAACAGGGTTCACTGTACTGTTGTTTTAGACACACGTCTGCTAGCGCCCTGATTCATTTGGATTGTGAGTCGGTTGGCCCTGACACACCTTTGCAGCCGAAGTTCAACTCTGACATCAATGGCACATGGTGTTCCTCAGTTTTCACTCTGTTTAATTGCAATAGTGCCGTTTGTCCAGTCACGGTACACTTTAACCACAGCAGCAGACAAACAGTTCACAAACTGCGCTGTTTCAGAAATATTGCCACCCTTGGCCCAAAAGCCAATGGTCATCACTTTTCAGTGTCTGATAAATCGCATGTTTTACCCATGACAGTGATGGCTGATATGTCTGCAAAATGCCTACATGTCACCTTATATACCTACCAACATGTGCCGTATTTCTTTGGCTACGAGCTGCTATGTTGACAAGTAGTCTACAAGTAGTATCTCAGTTGAAGATTTTAAAATGCTTAAATTATGTACAAATGATATGTTGCTAAGTCATATTCACCATAAAAACTTTTTTTTTGTGCCCCTGTGAATTCCATAATAGTAAAATATTTGTATGTTTCAATTTTGTTTGTGTCAACTTTGTTTTCAGAAGGACATTCAACCCTTGGCGAATTTCATACAAAATATTGGACTATCGCTGTTGTGACATAATGTGCATCATGTTTACATGTTTTTATAATATATTAGACCTGAGGGCAATACGAAATATAAAATCCAATCATTATAATTTGTATGCTACAAGAAATAATCCTATGTTGATTAGATATGGACACAGAAGAGTTTGGGCTTGTTGCAGTACTGGTTATTGCATTGTTGCTAATACTAATGTTTGTTTCCTAAAATGTGTGTCTCTGGTGAAATTTTGATGGCGTAGGCAGTCCTAGCCAAAGACCACTGAGAAGCTTAATAAATTACTTCAATTATATGTTTTAACTCCACCACAATAGTACACATAGAAGTAATTCAAATATACAACTCAAGGGATATAGAAATTCAAATCTTACAATGAAGTAATGAAATCGGTAGTTGGTAATATCTAGGATTAAAAAAGACAAATTATAACAGCCTAGTGCTAGCCTAGTGCTAGTCAGTGCTAGTCAACAATGATCCTGGGTTGGGAGGCCCATTGGCTGAGAAGAAGAATTTTGACTTTTACTCTAATGACGAACTGGAAGAGGAGTTGTCAGTGTGTATCTATCTACAGCTTCATAGTAAGTTTTAAGATAATTATATTTTATAAAAATATTCCTTTATTTTACATGCTGATTATGAATGGGTATGTAAAAATTGTTTTATTGTGTTCCTTTAAGGGTGGGCCTTTTGTTAATGCAGCAGTATTGTTCTCTTTAGAGCACAACAAAAGATGTTACCATTACTTACCATGTCCTGTTGAGCTTAATTCTAAGGCATCACTCAAGTGGTCACCTGTAACTGTATTTCTATCCTTTCTTGTATTGTTTAGACTGGCAAATTGCTTTCAGAAATTTGTCACAGCAAATATCGCTCAATATTAGGGTCAAAATGAAAGTCTAAAATGGAGTTGTAGCTTATTTACTACTATGTACAGATGGCCTCAATGCCCAAACATTTCCCATGGCTGAAAAATGGCATATATATTGGTTTCGATTTTGGAGGGGTGTATTGAGTCTAAAATTCAATGAGAATACTTGAGCGTGTCTGTTCTAAAAAAATACATATTGGGGAGAATTTACTAAGAATCGCAAGCGTCTGAGATGTGCCCCCTTGTTTTTACTATGCACTGTTACACATGTAAAAACACACATAAAATGCTTCATAGTCTGGTAGAACTTTATCTTCTCAGGTTCAAAGATTGGGTACCTTAAAAGGACACCGCCCAAAACAAAATGAGAAGTGATGTCTGGCTATTTTTTTTTAAGGTAAATTAATTAGGAGATCTACAAAATTGCCTTTGTGCATTACAATATAATAGTTTCCTACAGTGATTGGCCCTAACTGCATGATAAAATAGAGGTAGATAACTTTTGCATCATTACAACACGTAAGGGTAAGTTATGATGATGTTCAGTCTTAGTTCCAAAAGCAGTTTGTATCAGGATTGACATCAAATGAAATGTGTATCCCCACATTTTTCATTCAAAGAAAAATGTATGGGTTATTGAAACCCCACTCTTTTAAATGCATTATGAATGTGTGTCTTCAGTATACATTTAAAGGACCAATGTACTATCTTTTAGAATATAGTCCTGTTTTATAAGGTAAAAATAATATCACAGCTTGGATCTATCCCTTTTTGCCTGCGCATTTCTTCTGCAGCACTGACAGCTGCAGTTACAGGTGCCATCTGCCAGAGGGCGCTGTCAGTTTTCAGGCACCATCAAGTTCCAGGGAAGGCAAAGAACTATTTCCCCCACCGACGTGGCGCAAATCGATGGCGCTGAATCGACAGCGAGGCCATCGCTATGTTAGGCGCGGGCACTCAGGTCCCCAGGGCCACGGGCGCGCCTCTCATAGCTCAAGGCCTCTCCTGTCAGAGCGCCTTATGTGCTTAAATCTGCAGCGCCATCTGTCGGCTGGCAGCGGAACTGCAGCTGTCAGATTTTGGGATGGTGAAGAGGGAAAGGACCCACAGCCTTTTTATTTATTACTGATTACAGTGGAATCTAACATTTTACTTTCAGCTGATTTCTTCTACTGGTTGGTGAAGACCTTAAATGAAAAGGAAGTGTCCTTCTCCTACAAAAGAAATGGTGATCCGAAATGACCGTGCTTTCAATAGGGCTAAAGGTAATTTTATTAGTTTACTGGGATACACCCAGTTGAGAAAGCAGCTCAAAGAACAGTTTATAAAGGGAAAAAAAAAACACAGTAGTTACATTAAAAGTTAAATACAAACATTAAATATTATTTTTCACTATCTAAAATGGCCTATTATTAATTTATTCAAAAGATCATATAGAAAAAAGTGAGAATACTGTGGTCCTTTAAGACAGCACAAGCCTCCATTGTGTTGGGAAAAATAAGGTGCTGAACAACCTCCAGTGTAGTTATTTTTTATTGTCAGTACACCTTTAAGTATTTAACATTGATGGAACCCAGTAGAAATCAGCCGTGGGCAATTTTTATTTTGTGAATACATTGATGAATAAAAATTAAACAAAAATAAATTACTGGTTTTAATTATATTTATTATACCTAAACCCAATTCTTTTTTTTGAGAAATGTGTGAATTAAAATAAAACATTCACAATTACACATTCAGATAAACTACTGTTTTTACAGTAGCAGGCAGTGAAACACATTTCTATCATTGGGGTACAGAATGAATCAAACCGTTAAAATATCATTTTCACTCATGTATTGGAGCATATATGTTAAGATTCAAGGACCTTATTGTTTACAACTAGGTTTCCCAAAGTTAGTTTGAGAGCTAAGGGCTGCTACTCAGGGGTAACAAGACAGCCCCACCATTTATCATATCAAAATATGGTTACATGAGAAAGCTTACAATTAAATATTATTTATAGGTGGCTAGGGGCCTCATTCCATTGCGATTTGGCCAATTGAACAGGGCTCTATATAAGCACAGAGTATATTTTTTTTACAGAAGTTTTTAGTTAGTGAAGACCTTGCTTTTGGACAGAAGATCTGTAAAAAATATATGCTCTGTGCTTATATAGAGCCCTATTCAATTGGCCAAATCGCAATTGAATGAGGCCCTAGGAGTTTGGTTAAAGAGCTTACAAATTGTCAGTTCATTAGATCTCTGTGTAAATGTGTGAAATGTTGTGAGATCCTTTAAAGGCCTGACTTCTTTAATGCTTACAGGGCAGGGAAGGGGTAATCTGAAGCTGCAATTGCTCTTTCAATGTAGCATTAGAGAACCAGTTGTTGAAAACCTTAGTATATTAATCAACGTATCATTTTATATAAATCAATGTTTTTTATCGGTCAATATAAATTATATATATATATATATATATATATATATATATATATATATATATTATAAACCCACCCTAACAAAACAACATTGAGACAAGGAAGCCAAATAATAATTAAGCTTTTTCAGTTCAATCATAAATTGCAGAATGTAAGCCTAGTAGTTAGGTATTAATGCTACATTACCTATCAAGCATAAGACATATTTGAAGCTTTCTGTCTGATCATAACATACATAACATGCAGTATTTGCTTGTGAATATTTCAGATAATTTCATACAGGTTTCAAGGAGATTTCAATTTAATTCTGATGTATTATACATTAGACATACAGGTGTTATTCAACAAAAATATATTATTCTATGGAGCTTATTCATCAAAAATATAGATATTATTTAACTGCATTCACTGTGAACATCAGATAAACTATAAACTATAACAAATCTCTCTAAACAATAATACATATTTATACCATATAACTAACACATGTTTATTGTATATTATTACTGCTTTTATAAATTATATTTTCTAAATAAAATAGATATCTCACCTGGATTTGAAGCTTAAAGTATTTCTGCGAGTTAGCAGAGCGACATCAACACAGCAAGTAAAGACATACCTGAGAAATTGCCCATTAAAAAGGAAAGTCTTTCCCCTCAGGCTCATGGTCATAGAAACTGGATTCCAAACCTCAAAAAAATGTAAAAAAGCGGATTTTATGTGTAAGTTGTTTTTTAGATCTGAAGAAGAAAAAGTTCCTCTTATTGAAAGCTTGTCTGTTAATATTGATTTAATCCAATAAGTAAAACCTTTATTATTTTGTATTATTTCATTTTCATATTTTGTTTTACTCCAGTGATATTTCTCAAACATCATGTTGTAATAGCAGAAGTAATTAAAATTCATTTAAACAATGTATGTAGTGTCAGCGTCAACAAGAACACAAACCAGTACTGCCCTGAAAAGGGGTAATTACCTAAGATACTATTCATTTGCACTCTTGATTCACTTAAAAGTAAGTTATAATGGTTTAATGTTGATAGAACAGTTTTCTTATTTGATTTATATTCAGTCATTAAGTTCTTATATATCTGTAACATCAACACAAAACCCTCCTTTGCATTTGTTTGTTCAAAGCAATATTTATACTAATTAAATATTCTGCAAAGTCACTTGTTCAGTGATTTACTCATTTATGGTATCTTTTAATTATTTTTATTTTATGGCATTACATGTATGTTACAATTGTATTTATAGCTTCAATAAATACACATATGTTGATGTCTATTCATATATATTCTATTACTTGTCAAAGAATGTTGAAATGTTATCTCTATTTAAGATTTTTTTGGGGTTATACTGTCACTTTAACTGCTGCTGCAGCACTAAATAACAGAGTAGTCTAGTGTCCCTCTTGTGTTCAAGAAAAATATATCTTCTCTACATGTTATATTACAACTATATCCAAATATCACATATGAATAGTGAAAGTACTAAGGGCCTCATTCAATTGCGATTTGGCCAATTGAATAGGGCTCTATATAAGCACACAGCATCATTTTTTATAGAAGATTTTAGTTAGTGAAGACCTTGCTTTTGGATAAAAGTTCACTAACTAAAAACTTCTGTAAAAAAATATGCTCTGTGCTTATATAGAGCCTTGTTCAATTGGCTAAATTGTAATTGAATGAGGCCCTAAGTATTGAATGCTTCTAAATTGAAACTGTTGTTACAAAATAATAGCAATGCACTATTAAAGTGAATACATGTAATCGGTTGCTTTATGACACTTTGCCCCTTGTGGAAAATGGTGGAACAACGAGAACAATTTGTAATAAGACTCCATTATACCAAGTAACAGAATTCAAATAAAAAGTTCTATGGAGATTATAAGGAAATCTTGCGCCTCATTCAATTGCGATTTGGCCAATTGAATAGGGCTCTAAATAAGCACATAACATATATATTTTTTTAAATAAGTTTTTAGTTAGTAACTCATGGTGCTCTATACAGAGCCATATGAGCACTTAATTAACCCTGCCACTCATGGGGGTCAATACAGACCCCCATAAGCCCTTAATTAACCCTGTCACTCATGAGGCTCTATACAGAGCCCCATGAGCACTCAATTAACCCTATAACTCATGGGGCTTTATACAGAGCAACAGGAGACTAAAATAAATCCCATCACTCATGGGGGTCAGTATAGACCCCATAAGCCCTTAATTAACCCTGTCACTCATGGGGGTCAATACAGACTCCCATAAGCCCTTCAGTCCAATAGGGGTCTATATAGACTATTAACCCCTAGGTTAACTATACAAGTGACATGAGGGTCCTCCAGGACCCTCATGACAAAGTCTAAGCACTACACTACACTATTATCCCTAACTATACCCCATTAACCCCTTAACCCTAACTATATCCCATTAACCCATACTAAACCCTATCTAACCCTAACTGGGCCTATCTAACCCTTACTGGGCCAATCAATCCCTAATTGGACCAATTTAAACCTATCTGAATCTAATAACTCTAACTGGGCCTATTTAAATACATCTAGCCCTATTTTATCCCATCCCTTATGGGGTTCTACACAGATCCCCGTAAACATCTATTTAACCCAATCAGTCCCAAAAAGGGTCTATGAAGATACTCATAGAACAATTAGAAGCTTATTATTAACCCCATAAGTGCCATGAGGGTCCTCCAGGACCCTCATGACACTAAGTACAAACACTACACTACACTATTCCCCCAATAAACCACTAAATGTAAACTAACCCCCCTCTACCCTAACCTATTAACCCCTACCTATCTAACATTACCTACCTAACCCCCTATTTAACCCCCCACCCTACTAATTAAACAAAATAAAAAACACCTATGTTACCAAAAAAAACAAAAAAAACCTAAGGTCCATAAAATAGAAAACCTAAGGTACACAAAAAAGGACATTACAAACCCCCTTTCCTAAGAAAAATAATAAAAAATACATCACAAACCCCCCCCCAACTACATAAAATAAAAGCATAATTACATATTACATAGTTACATAGTTACATAGGGCCTAATTCCATTGTGATTTGGCCAATTGAATAGGGCTCTAAATAAGCACATAGCATATTTTTTTTAAATAAGTTTTTAGTTAGTGAAAACCTTGCTATTGGATAGATGTTTGCTAACTAAAAACTTATTTAAAACAATATGTTATGTGCTTATTTAGAGCCCTATTCAATTGGCCAAATTGCAATTGAATGAGGTTGAAAAAAGACTTTCAGTCCATCAAGTTCAACCTTTAAGATCTCCTCTGATCTGCAATATGCGTATTAACTATTAATTAGTTGTATAACATTTTTTAATAATAATCAATTTCCTCCTTATCCCAGACACCGGACTTCTCTCCCTGGATCAATACTGCGTCTCCAATTATCTATGATAACCCTGAATTCCCTTTTTAATTAGAAATAAATCCAGTCGCCTTTTAAAGTTATCTATCGAATCCGCTGTCACCACCTCCTCTGGTAGAGAATTCCACAGATTAACCACCCTTACTGTGAAGAACCCTTTTCTTTCTTAAAGGTGGAATCTTTTTACTTCTAAGCTCAAGGGATGTCCTCTTGTCAGTTGAAAACCTCTTGGCACAAAAAGCTCCCCCGACAAATCTTTATACTGACCCTGGATGTATTTATATAAGGTAATCATATCTCCTCTTAGACGCCTTTTTTCTAGAGAAAATAAGTTTAATTTGGTTAGTCTTTCTTCATAACTTAGCCCCTCTATTCCCCTTATTAGTTTTGTTGCCCTCCTCTGTACCTTTTCCAGCTCCTTTTTATGAAGTGGTACCCAAAATTGTACTCCATATTCCAAATGATGGCGTACTAGAGATTTGTATAGTGGCAGAATTATATTTGCTTCCCTTGCTTCTATTCCCTTCTTAATACATGCTAATATTTTATTTGCCTTTGCAGCTGCTGCTTGGCTTTGAGCACTGTTACCTAGGTGGTTGTCCAGAAGCACTCCCAAATCCCTTTCAATATCTGATACCCCTAGATTTGCTCCATTGAGATGATAAATTGCATGGCTATTTTTCCTTCCCAGATGCATAACTTTACATTTATTCGTATTAAATATCATCTGCCATTTAGATGCCCATTCCTCAATTTTATGTAAATCCCTTTGGAGGGAAAGCACATCACTATCTGATTTAATTACCTTGCACAACTTCGCGTCATCAGCGAAAATCGGGACACCACACTCCAATCCTACCTCTAAGTCATTAACAAATATGTTAAAAAGGAGAGGACTTAATACTGAACCCTGTGGATCCCACTTACCACATTAGTCCAATCGGAGTATGTTCCATTTACAACAACCCTTTGCTTCCTGTCTTTTAGCCAGCTCTCAATCCATGAGCAGATATTTACTGCAACTCCTGTATCTCTTAGTTTGCACAATAGTCTCCCATGTGGCACTGTATCAAAAGCCTTTGCAACATCCAAAAAGACTACATCCACTGAGTTGTCTTGATCCAGGTTCCTACTAACCTCCTCATAGAAACTAATTAGAATTGTTTGACATGACCTATCCCTCATAAATCAATGTTGACTCCTACTTATAAGCCTGCTCAAATAGACATATTCTTGTATATTATCCCTTATTAACCCTTCTAAAAGCTTCCCAACTACAGAAGTGAGGCTCACTGGTCTATAATTCCCCGGATTCGCTCTTGCTCCCTTTTTAAATATAGGTATCACATCAGCTTTTCTCCGGTCATCTGGTAGAGACCCTGGGTTGAGTGAATCTGGAAAAATTAAATATAATGGTTTGGCTATTACAGAACCCAGTTCCCTTAGTAACCTTGGATTTATTCCATCAGGATCTGGAGCTTTATTAACATTTATGTTGTCCAACCTCTTTTGGATTACTTCCTGTGTTAACCAATTATTTGGCAAAGGTAGGGTAGCCCCATTATGCTGCCGTGTCCCAACCACTGGTACCTCCCTTGTGTATACCGAAGAACAGAACCTATTTAGTTCATCTGCCTTTTCCTGGTCACTAATTATCAGACGGCCTGTGTCCCATTGTAATGTTCCTATAGCTTCCTTCCTGGCCTTTTTCCCATTAATATACTTAAAAAATATTTTAGGGTTAGTCTTACTCTCTTTTGCAATTAATTTTTAATTTTCTATTTTAGCCAGTCTAATTGCGCTTTTGCAAGCCTTGTTGATTTCGTTGTATTCCTGTAAAGCAGTCTCTGTCCCCTCTTGTTTGTATAATTTAAATGCCTATTTTTTACTCCGTATCTTGATCTTTAAATCATTGTTAAGCCACATTGGATGGGATTTACTCCTTTTACTATTATTCCCACACGGTATATGCTGATGTGTATGTATATTTAGTAAGGATTTACTAGTGTTGATGGTGTTTCCCATAGGGATGGTGTTTGCTCAGTCTGTTGGGGCATCAACTGCTTGGATAATAACTGCTGGGACAACCACTGCTGTCGTATCAACTGTTGGGACAACATCTCTTGTGGCCCGGTCAGGAGTGGGAGAGACTTGGAGTCCAGCCAGCATATCAATTGCATATCACCATGTGGTAGCAGTGGGCCTGTTGAGAGTGGTCCCCATGACCTCGACATCCCTGCAGGTTGTTGCTGGCTCAATGGCATTTCAGTAGTTTCAAAAAGGTTTGGGAACGTGCCCGTGATGTGTGTGAGGGCCCGGGGGGTTGTTACCCACAATGGTCTTGCTGCTGATGGCCCAGCCTCTGGTGATGGGCCCGGGCCCTCTGCTTGCTCCACCACTACCTGCATTGGTGATTGTGGTTTCTCCAGTAGAGCCAGCGCCTGGGCCTCTGCATCCGGGGTACGTGTCCTGGGTACTAAATTGAGAGTATTTGAGTATTGAGTATTAATTCTCTAAACAATTGCTTGCTGTGCGTTTCCGGTGTGGTGTGCCATCTGCAGTTCATTAGGACACATGCTCATCTGAATCTGCTATGCAGTGTGTGAGACTGACCAATCTGTGAGCAATTCTCAGTTATGAGTGTTAACATGCTTATGGGGCATGGTCCAGGTTAGGCTAGTACATGACACGCACATGCAGTCCTTTAGAGTCTGTATCCCCATATGCTGCAGTGTGCATACCTATACATGCATAATCAATGTTGATCTACAGCTATACTTCGTTTAATGCTGGGGATAGGTTTCAAGCAGTAGGAGTGTTAAGCAACACAGCTTTAAACAGTGCAGTGTAACATGGTGAAGATAAGGATAGGGGAACTCATGACAAAAAATACACAATTGCAATTGATAGTTAAACTGTTTGGCGTTATATGAACAAACAGCAAACATAACACTAACACAAACTGCATTGGCAACTGCTATTCAGAATCCGTTTTAACTGCAGGTATTGGACAGACATTTCATTGATAAAAATTATGACAATAATATGTATGCTTCCTGGATGTACATGGTTATTGCTGCCCCATATATCTGTAGTCATAATTAGAGATCTTAAAGTGCTATTGTTTGTCAGCTATCTATGTGTGTGGGGTTTATGTGTGTGCATATGAGGGTCTGATGGTGCATATGATACTCACATTGCAGGTTTTTTTAAAAGCCAGTGTCCAGCTGTCCTGGAAGACCCACTACTGCTGCCTCCAATGACTCCTTAATAGTTTGCTTCCATCCACAGTAAGTGATGTTGAGTGGTGGGCCACCACCAGTTCCATGGCTGCTCTGGCCTCTGCTGCCATCTTCTTCTTGACCTTCATCCGGCAGTCATCATATTGGTGTTAACAGACTTGACACCCCTGTTTGCAACCCCTAGAGATACAACAGCTGCAGTAACCTCATTCCAGACACGTGACTTCACACCAGGCCTCACATCCCTCTCACCATGGATGATGCTATGGCGGGCTTTGACTTCCCTGAGGAGAGTTTCTGTCTCATCTGGGCAATAATGTATTATAATTGTGGGCCCTCTGTTTTGGCACAACCTCTTGCCCTTAGAACTGTGCCTGGAGTTCCTGGCCTCCCTGTTCTCTTCATGGGGCCTGCCCCTCGTCCCCACTACCCCCCTGGCATCAGGCCCCTGACCCTCTGCTCCTCCTACACCTGTATTCCCCCTCCCTGACCTGCTTACTCCTCTCCCTTTCCCTCTCTCCAAACCTCTATCTCTTCTCCTCTCCTCACTCTCCTTTTCCGGTGTTCCCCTCTCTCTCCTAACTCTCCTCCTCTCCTCTCCTCACTCACCTCCTTCTCTGGTGTTTCACTCTCTAGCACTCTCTATCTCTCTCTCTCTAACATTTTCTATTTCTCTCTCTAGCACTCTCACTTGATCGCTCTAACACTCTCTATTTCGCTCTCTAGTACTCTATCTCTCGCTCTAATTCTCTCTATTTCTCTAACACTCTCACTCGCTCTCTCTAACACTCTTTATTTTTCTCTCTAGCAATCTCTATCTCTCTCTCTAACACTCTCTAGCACTCTCAATCTCTTTCTCAGTTTATATCTCTCTCTTTCTCTCTCTCTCTCTTCTCTCCCTCTTGCTCAGCTACAATACAGTCAAAGAAGTATGGTTTATGCAGTCTTTTAAACCGGTTTCCGCTGTGTTGATTGGCGTTCTACACTTCCTATTGGTTAATTGACCTGTGACGGGATCGCAAAGTACGGGCTTGCTTGATTTTGGCGCGCGTCATCGGATACGCGGAAATGTTACATGTGAAACCAGGGTTTACGAGATTGAAGCCTTGGCCCGTAACTTGTGCCCTTGCTAAATTGAATAGCTCCGGAATTGGAGACGAACGGGAGCCTGCAGCATATATATATATATATATATATATATATATATATATATATATATATATATTTATATATATATATATATATATATATATATATATATATATACGTATATATATAAATATATATATATATATATAAATATATATACATATATGTATATATATATATGTATATATACATATATATATATATATATATATATATATATATATATATATATGTATATATACCTATTTGTATGTATATACTGTATATATATATATATATATATATATATATATTTATTTAATAAAAAGTACATCTGTGTTCACATTTGAATGACTAAAGCAAGTTAAAAAACCTGCTTCCAGCTCAGAGTTCCGAGAAAAACAGTTATGACACTGCATTCTGGGAAGTTGAGCTGGGACACACAAATATGCCCACAAGTGCCTCGCTCTTCATTCCGTAGCCATCAACAAACATGGCTTCCTTTAAGCTTATGCATGCCAAGGTTGGAATAAACACAGGCTGAGTATCCAATCCATGTACAGCTGTTTCAAGCTTACTGGCTATCATCAGCATGGAGCGGGATCTCAGCCTGTGTTGTGGAAATTATGAGTACGTAGTTCACCACAACAATCATATATATATATATATTTATATATACAAAAAAAGGAATGGGGAAGGGGAAGATGAATGGGACTCCAGCACAAGTCCCTGGTGACTGAAAGACCAATAGTAAACTACAAAATACAAAAATAGAATGGATACAGAGAGACTCAATACATAGGGTCTAGGTTGGTCAAAGGGGTAAAAGTTAAAATCCAGTAATTTTAATATATCTCATTAAAAATATAAATAACCCCGAAAACCAATAAAAGCCACCTCAATGCGACCAATTGAATATAAAAACAGCATAAGGGTTGCCAGTCTGATACAAAATAAAGAAGTGTAAAGATATATTGTGTATGAAGTAAAAGTGTCTTTGCTAATAAAGTGCCAAAAGTAGTAAAGAAGAAGGTGTCTGATTTAAAGCATTTGGACACTAATGCCTATGTTAATGTGGCGTAAGCAGCTAGAGAAAAGCTAAATGTCTGAAGGAAATCATCCAAATATAAGAAAAAGTGCCAGGTGCTAAGTGTAAAGACCCTTTAAAGTGTAGGTATATATGCAAATATATAAATTGGTAAATAGACAGAAAGAAAAAGTGGAAAGGGAAAATGTACTGTGTATGCAAAAAAAGGAAAACCTAAGGAGGGTTAAGCAAAAAAACCTAGATGAAACTACAACTAGTGATAACGCAGTGTCAGTATTACATAAATACTTGTACAATAATAGTAAAAAAAAGGGATAACAATAATAATAATGAAACAACCTCTTCTGAAAGTAAGATACAGAGAGTACAATAAATCTAATATGTCTAATGTGTCCCCTCTAAGATATAATACAAAATTGTCTATAAGCAGTGGCGGCCCGTCCATAGGGGCGTCGGGGCAAGCGCCCGCCCAAATATTTTCGTGACCCTGCAATAAAAAAACACAATAATTTATTAGTAATAAACAAAAAACAATTAAATATAATAAGTACATTAGCATTCAAGCACAATGACACTATGCATGGGCAGTGATAATGTATCCATTTCAATGACTGACAGTCTTCCATCATTGACCAATCAATGATGGAAGGCTGTACAGTTGTCAGGAGAACCACCTAAACCCACCCAGACCGTTAGCTCTAAGCGCCAGCCAGCTAATAGAGCCTCGAGTTTACTTTTTGATTGACAGCCCCTGTTAATAAAACCACCATAAGCCAGGTCCCATCCCTCTTTTCATTTCCTGACCTGCTCCCGCTGAGACTGACTGAGACCTCCCTGGCTGAAACTACTCACTCAGACTGACCCAACCTAACAGTAAGTCCTAACTGCCCTGGCCAAACCCCTAGTCCCCCTAATAAAAGGAAGGCCCCCCCAGTTACCCCACTATGCCTGCCTGCCACCCACCCACCCACCAACTTACCTACCTAGGCCTGCAATGCCTGGGCAACCCCCAATCACCCCGCAGTGCCAGTAGGCCCAAAAGACCTTTGCCACCCCCGATCACCCCATGGGGCCTGTGCCACCCCATGATCACCCCGATCACCCCCATGTGGCCTATGCCACCGCCCCGATTACCCCGATCACGGTGATCGGGGTAATCGGGGGGTGGCATAGGCCACATGGGGGTGATCGGGGTGATCATGGGGTGGCACTGGCCCCATGGGGGTGATCGGATCACCCCCATGGGGCCTGTGCCTTCCCCGATCACCTCCATGTGGCCTACGCCACCGCCCGATTACTACGATCACCCCCATGGGGCCTGTGCCACCCCCCATGGGGCCTATGCCAACCCCCGATCACACCCCCTGTAGGCACATCGGGGCCTGGCCAACTCCCACCCCAACCTACCTAACTACCAACCCACCTACCTACCCCCTGACCCAGTGACCACACCCTGACCCAACTACCAACCCACCTACCCCCCTGACCCAGTGACCACACCTTACCCCACCCTGACCCAACTACCAACCCACCTACCTACCTACCCCCCTGAACCAGTGACCATACCTGACCCCATCCTGACCCAACTACCAACCCACCTACCCCCCTGACCCAGTGACCACACCTGACCCCACCCTGACCTAACTACCAACCTACCTGCCTATGTTAACACTACAGTTAAACACAAAACACAACCCCCCCATATTTTTATTCCATTTTTAGAAGTAACAGGCAATGTATCTTTAACATTGCAGTTAAAATAAAAATAATAAATTACCTGTCACTTTTAAAGATAAAATAAAAATAAGGGAAGGGGAGAAAAAAAAAAAAACAATAATAAAGTAAACAACAGCACATACTTACCTGTCAAATTGACCCCTCCAGCTGTGGCCTTCTGCCCTGGATAGTCGGGCATTCCAATCAATTTTGATTGAAGCCCATGTCATTCCATCTTGATAGAAGCCCTTGTCCTCCTCATCTTGATTGAAGCCATTGTCCATCCATTCTGGCCCATTGCAAGAAGCCTCAAGTCTAAAAAAAACCGACGCTCTAAAAAAAAAAACCACAACAATCTAACGGAGCTCCTCCTACAAGGAGCCCCCCCCCCCCGCGACTAATTGATTTTTCCCACGCTCCGCCTTTTATACTTTTTTTGAAGTGTGAACTTGTGTGACCCTGTATGTATTATACATATTACAGGGCTATTTATGTAATATACATGTTACAGGATAATATCCTGTAACATGTATAGCAAATAAATAGCACTGTAATATGTATAATAAATAATGTCTAATACAAATACATGAGCAATAATCAAATAATTAATAAAGTACATCAATGAATCAATTAATAAATATCAATTAATATATTTTTTTGTTTTATGTATATTGCTTTATGTGTGTGTGTATATATATATATATATATATATATATTGATTGATTGATTGATAGATATATTGATTGATAGATATATTGATTGATATATATATATATATATATATATATTGAGATATATATATATATATATATATATATTGATATATATATATATAATTAATAATATATCTCAATATATATATATATATATATATATATATATATATATATATATATATAATCAATATATATATATATATATATATATATATATATATAATCAATATATATATATATATCTCAATATATATATATATATATTTTTTTTTTGTATTTTTTTTTGTATTTTTTTTAATGTACAGTTTAGGCCTATATGGTTTTGATTGGTTATTTAAGGTTTTTAAGGTGCGGTTGGGGCCTATATGGTCACACTCGGTCTTTTAAGGTTTTTAAGGTGCGGTTGGGGCCTATATGGTCACACTTGGTTATTTAAGGTTTTTAAGGTGCGGTTGGGGCCTATATGGTCACACTCGGTCTTTTAAGGTTTTTAAGGTGCGGTTGGGGCCTATATGGTCACACTTGGTTATTTAAGGTTTTTAAGGTGCGGTTGGGGCCTATATGGTCACACTTGGTCTTTTAAGGTTTTTAAGGTGCGGTTGGGGCCTATATGGTCACACTCGGTCTTTTAATGTTTTTAAGGTGTGGTTGGGGCCTATATGGTCACACTTGGTTATTTAAGGTTTTTAAGGTGCGATTGGGGCCTATATGGTCACACTTGGTCTTTTAAGGTTTTAAAGGTGCGGTTGGGGCCTATATGGTCACACTTGGTCTTTTAAGGTTTTTAAGGTGCGGTTGGGGCCTATATGGTCACACTTGGTCTTTTAAGGTTTTTAAGGTGCGGTTGGGGCCTATATGGTCACACTTGGTCTTTTAAGGTTTTTAATGTGCGGTTGGGGCCTATATGGTCACACTTGGTCTTTTAAGGTTTTTAAGGTACGGTTGGGGCCTATATGGTCACACTTGGTCTTTTAAGGTTTTTAATGTGCGGTTGGGGCCTATATGGTCACACTTTGTTATTTAATGTTTTTAAGGTGTGGTTGGGGCCTATATGGTCACACTTGGTCTTTTAAGGTTTTTAAGGTGCGGTTGGGGCCTATATGGTCACACTTGGTCTTTTAATGTTCTTAAGGTGCGGTTAGGGCCTATATAGTCACACTTGGTTATTTAAGGTTTTTAAGGTGCGGTTGGGGCCTATATGGTCACACTTGGTCTTTTAAGGTTTTTAAGGAGCGTTTGGGGCCTATATGGTCACACTTGGTCTTTTAAGGTTTTCAAGGTGCGGTTGGGGCCTATATGGTCACACTTGGTCTTCTAAGGTATGTTTGGGGCCTATATGGTCACACTTGGTATGGTTCCACTTGGTCTTTTAAGGTTTTTAAGGTATGGTTTTGTTCTTGAATGGTCTAACTGATTTGCTTGTTTTCTTTCAACCCCAGGTGCAAACCCTATGTGGCAGCAGATTTGTTTGTACTCATTGGTCAACTTACTGAACGTGAATACCCTGAGAAGAGCCGACTAATGGTAAGTGTCACTGCTTTAATTTTTCTGTTAATGCGTATAGGTGCAATTATGATATTGTAGTAGTCTTGTCACATGAGTTTTTTTAATCTATATTGTATACCAATGAATTTAACACATTGTTACTTTACTTCTTGACATTGCTGCATTGCTGATCATGTATTTCAATGGGCTTTACAAGTATAAGGTCATTGGGCGGGGCTTATAAAGGTCACTATGACGTCAGGGGAGGAGTTATACAATGGGTGTGGTTTGAAAAAGGGGGAGTGGCTATGTTTCGCCCTGGCACCCCTCCAACTTGAAAGTTCACCAGCCGCCACTGTCTATAAGGCAGATCCTAATAAGGAGGAAAGCGCCACAATGTAAATCAAAGTAGTCAGAGCGTGAGGATTAATCCCACATGATTGGGAAAAACTCAATGCTAATTACGCCAGAATGGAGTCCTCACATCATCTCCTCTGGAGGCCACTCGTAAATCCCAAAGGATCAGGGGTACAGGGGCACAGACATAAAAAAACATGCCTGACGCCGATTTCGCATGTAAGCTTTCTCAAAGGCAAAAGTACCTTGACTCAATGGTAATTGCTGTGTTCGCAGGTTTTTTCTTAAACCAATCTAGAGTGCATCCTATTGGTGGCGTGCCTGTCTGACGTCATCGGGGGAACCCCGGAATAACGCCCTCACGCCACGGGATGCAATGCGGAGTTGCGTATGAGACTCTATGTCCATTGAATCAGTGCATTCAAATGGAACGAAAAACCCAGAGAGAAAGATCCCAGAGGTAAGGCTGGAACCTTAATAATAAAAACCAAGTAGTAGTGGTGCGTAAATACACAGAAGAAGAACGAGACCATTATTGCATCTGAAGGTTTACAATAATAACCTGTAACGGTATATGTCATATTAAAAGGAAAAAAGCCGGTCCCTAAAGGTTTTAGCGACTGAGATCTCTCAGTGTGGAATGAGAATATTCAAAGACTTGTCAGTCAGTACCTGCAAAGTAAATAATTGGCATCTTAAACATTCTTTGCCTTTAATTAATATAAAAAGTTGATCATATGTGATGATCTTAGAAAAAAACCTTCAGTAATTAGGGGATACATTCAGACCTAAAGGGAAAAAACTTTATTACTAATCCTTAGGTTCATGGAAGAAATTTGTAGTTAACTTGTTGCTGTTCTGATCCATAAAGATGGAAAACTGTGAATATAGCTAAACTAAAAAAGATAATTAAAAGGATTTGAGAATACCAAAGGGAGGAGAACACATGGAGAGAGGGGGGAGAAAAAAAGGGGGAGAAGTAAATCACTGTGGAAAGAGGAATGACGGGGGGTTGGGAGAGCGACAGAAAGGACAGATGGACTGAGCTGTAATAGGTGGTGCTTGAGGATAGGGCTTGAGAGTGCCATTAAAAAATGTCGGAAGAGCTATTTTAGTTAGACGGAATCAATGTTATAGTTTAGACAAAGGGGGAAAACGAAAACCCCTCATTCAATCCTCTAGGGGATTGTGATTGTAATAAGTAAATCCACTTGCTCTCTTTTTGGAGTAGCAAGTTTTTGTAGTCTCCCCCTCTAATGTTTGGTTTGATGATGTCAACGGCAAGGAATGTTATGCCTCTCATGGTTTTGTGGGAAATTCTTACATGCCTAGCGACAGGAGTGTCTAATCAATTTTTGATTCAAAGTACATGTTCAAGAATGCGTCTTCACAGTCTTTCTGTTTTGCCCACATACAAGAGTCCAGAAACACAAACCATCACATAGACTACATATGTTGACGTGCAGTTTATAAAGTTTTTTAATGGGTAAATCTTTTTGGTCTCTGGATGTATGAATTTTTTTGGGGGTTAAACAAATGGACAGGCCTTACATTTTAAGCACCTGAATAGGCCCACCGGAGGGCATAGCCATTGCTTATTAGTAGTTGATACAGAGCTTCTCGTGATAATTTGGCTTAGCGATCTTCCTTTTTTGTAGGTAACGCTCGCTTTTGGAGAGATGTGATCCTTTAGGTCCGGATCCTCATGTAATAAATACCAGTATTTGTTGAGTATCGTTTTAATGGAGTCACTGCTCGAACGAAACGTCATGATACATCTGGTGGCATCTGTGTCGATTTGTTTTTTGGGTTGGTATAAGAGGTCAGGACGTTTCGTTTGACAGGCTCTTTGATATGCCTTTTTAAGGACTTTCTTAGGATATCCTCTCTCCCAGAATTTACTTCAGAGGATATCTGCTTGCTCCTTGAAGTTCTTATCTTCACTGCAATTACGACGCAAGCGTAGGTATTGTCCTACGGGTATACTGCTCTTCTGTTTGATCGGGTGTTGGCTTTGCCAATCCAGTAGCATATTAGTGGCTGTTGGCTTGCGAAATACCACAGTTTAAATAACTCCTTCATCTTTCTTCAGGATTTTCAGGTCTAAAAATTCTAACTCATTGGTGCTTGTGGTAGAGGGGAATTTAAGATTCAGATGGTTGTTGTTTAACTGCTGTACAAAAGTGTTGAAATATTCAACAGAACCCTCCCAGATAATTAGAATGTCATCTATATATATGGACCATGACGAATAATCAGAGTATTGCAGTATATAGTGATACCTTTTTTATTGGACAAACATATTCATAGGTTTCATGACGAGCTTTCGAGAGCGTTCCTCTCTTTGTCGAGTCAGAGTCAATACTGATTATAGATTCACAAATACAGCAAAAAATTCCAGGATTAACAGATAATGTTCTGATCAGCCAGCCGTGCAAGTGTGTGGGGGTGCAGACCAGAGTAAGTAAATTGGGGTCGTAAATAGTTTTACATCTAAGGAACCATAGGGCTGTAACCAAACTCAGGATGAAGATGCAGAGAACAAAAAGTAAAAAAATAAAAAAATCAATAAACACACATATATATATTTACAAGCATGAATGTTGGAGGTTATAAGAAATTTTGATAATGGGATAAGAACTCAATGTCGACATTAAGTCCCGACTTATTACTGTTGAAGAACATAATCATTTTAATTTCAAATGTCTTTCTTTCCTTAGTGTTTTTAAAAAAAACTTTGAGTATTTTGATTTTGAGATTTTTCATGGAGTGGTTATTCTGGGTGAAATGGTGTCCAACTGGAGTACAGTAAGTCTCCTCATTGTGCTTATTGATGGAATGTCTGTGTAGATTCATCCTCATATGTAATTTCTGGCTGGTTTCTCCAAAAACACTAAGGAAAGAAAGACATTTGAAATTAAAATGATTATGTTCTTCAACAGTAATAAGTCGGGACTTAATGTCAACATTGAGTTCTTATCCCATTATCAAAATTTCTTATAACCTCCAACATTCATGCTTGTAAATATATATATATGTGTGTTTATTGATTTTTTTATTTTTTTACTTTTTGTTCTCTGCCTTCATCCTGAGTTTGGTTACAGCCCTATGGTTCCTTAGATGTAAAACTATTTACGACCCCAATTTACTTACTCTGGTCTGCACCCCCACACACTTGCACGGCTGGCTGATCAGAACATTATCTGTTAATCCTGGAATTTTTTGCTGTATTTGTGAATCTATAATCAGTATTGACTCTGACTCGACAAAGAGAGGAACGCTCTCGAAAGCTCGTCATGAAACCTATGAATATGTTTGTCCAATAAAAAAGGTATCACTATATACTGCAATACTCTGATTATTCATCTGGATTACTGGACATTCACGGCTACCTCACTCTTCATATATATGGACCATGACAAAATACAGTTGGTGAATGGGATATTGGCTCCTGTGAAAACTATTGACTCTTCCCAAAATCCCAAAAATAGATTGGCATAGCCAGGGGCACATGCAGTTCCCATCGCTGTGCCCCTGACTTGCCTGTACCAATTGTCCTCAAAATGGAAAAACATTCTGTCGAGGATGAACTGCATAAGGGTGATTATGAAGTCCTTCCATGATGGAGAAAAGTCGCCCCTTGAAAGAAAATATTGCATTGCTTTGATTCCTAACTGGTTGAGGAATACTACTGTAAAGCTGTTCCATGTCTATACTAGCCAGTATAGATGTGGTTGGTACAGTAAGATTGTCTAGTTGTTTGAGGATCGCAGTAGTGTCTTTGATGTAAGAGGGTAAACAGCTCACCATAGGTTGGAGATTTTTGTCCACTAGTTTCCTGATCCTCTCCGCAAGGTTACTCCTACCTAAGACTATAGGTCTCCCTGGGCTTGTTTTAATCTTTTTATGAATCTTTGTGAGACAATAGAATGAAGCAGTGACTGGAGCTGAAGGAAGAAGATATTCATAATTATCTTTGGAGATTAATCCTCCATCGCTTGCTTCTGTGAGGATTGCATCTAGTTCTATCAGGTACTCCTTTTGGGTTTTTTTAGAATAATTTTGTATGTATTCCTGTCCTGTAGGATCCGATGACACATTCTGAAATAGTTTTATTTCCCCATTACAACAATGTTGCCCCACTTGTCAGCTGGTTTGATTACGATATTCATATTGTTAGATAATTCTAACAAGGCTGTTTTTTTCTCTTTGGATAAATTATTGATAGCTGGAGGTACTGTCATGAATGTTGTCTCAATTTCTTGAGTAACCAGTTTTAAGAAAATTTCTAAGTTTACATACTTTCTGAAGTTGGGTGTGAATTGGTTTTTGTTTTTCAATTCTGTTTTTAATATCTCATTGATACTGCTTTGATGGTGTCCGGGCCAAGGTGAGGAGGATGATGGCCAAGGAGGACAGTGAAGCCGTAGCCCCCAAGTGACTGTGAGTGACGAGTGGGACAGGGTGCACAAGGAGAGGCTGAGCCAGGGGCCAATTGCTGGAGCTCCAGGCCTGGTGGCCCAACAGGATCCACCTCCATGTCAGGTGAATATCAGATACACCAACATGCCACCACATGCCACCAGCTGGAATGTCAGCCACACCCATAGCATTCGATGCCATACTCCAACAACTGGGATCACCACCCAGGCTCTCCTATTGGACTGATACACAAGGTTTTTCACCACCTCCTTCTCCACTTAGCAGCACCACAACCTGGCCCACACCACCACTTGGCCCACCACCACCCCCACTAAAAGAGAGCCACGATCTAGCCGGGCCACAGCCCCTCCCCACTGGCCCACCACACCTTTCTGCTCCTCACCTCGGACCTCCATCTAACACCGAAGGCCGCCCAGGGGGTTTATGCTGGCCCTCATGCGTGCTGGCCAGTAGTGGGCATCCAGCGGAGGCAGCATTGGGAGGTGAAGATTCAATTCATGTAGGAGTCATACCAGGCTGGGTTGCTCCAGAACTCGGCAAACCAGAGTGCGCTATTCCAGGTGAACATTGATGCTCAACTGCATGCTCTGGTTCAAAGCACCACCTACACCACCACAGAGGAATCCCCTGGCCATCTGCAGCCTGGTCACTCCTCACCTCCTGTAATACTTCCCCAGTGTCCGGTGCGGCTATCTTCTGGAGGGATACCTCTCCCTGCAACCACCCTCTACTAGTAAGAAGGGGGGCAAGAAAGTGGGATTTGGACCCTGTGCCAAGGCAGAGGAGGATGTAGAGGCTGCACATATATTGGACCTTCTCAACAGCACTCATCACTGACCATCTATTGGTCCAAATGTTAAAGAGTATTGGATCATGGCCTATTTGATGGTGAATGTGTTATTTGGGCATGTGCGGGGCAGCAACAGTATAGCATACACAATGTTTACTGCTGGCAACGAATAAATAAAAACATGTTTTTTATAACATTTCTACATACAGGAAACAGTATGTTCCCTCATCACCCTCTTCTAAGCCAGTAAACGGTTATTTACATTGGTTAGCCAATTGAGAATTAAATACGTACTAAGCATGCATCAAAAGCATGTATGCTGCATGTTATTTAAATCATTGCGCAGATCAATTAATACGCAGGAAACACCTTATCTTTGGCCTTCGCTCGGCCTTCTCTCAGACCATTTTGTTATGGGTTCAGAAATATTATGGTCTCATAGTCAAAACTGTTGAATTAGAAAAAAGCAAAATTAACTGTTTCAGAGCTTACATTTATCAATATAAGAAGTGCTACAAAGGTAATAAATGCTATAAATATATATATACTGCATATGTATAATTTATGGTTATTTGTATTTTTCGCCAACACCATGGGCTCGTCCCTAAGTTTGGCCTACGTGCTCTAGTAGCACTACGTTTGTTCTCCTACTCAATTGGCCACAGTCGCAATTCAGTCCCCCTGCGCGCTGCTCGCAAACCCTCACATCGGCAATAGGCATTGGCGGGCTTGATGAGGAACACAATGGGGGACATTACAATCAAAAGCACTACATTGTCAAGCTTGCACATCGCAAGTAGCCAATACTTTAATTTCTGTCCAAAGTCCGACAGTCTTGAAGAACGAGTTACTGGCTTGGAGGTCATTCAAGCCAGTAGGACTCAGGCTTGAATGGCCTCCAAGCCATTAACTCGTTCTTCAAGCCCGTCTGACTTTGGCCAGAAATTACAGTATTGCCTATAAGCGATGTGCCAGCTTGACACCGTACTGCTATTAATCCTAATGTCCTCCCACTTTGAGGGTCCTGAATGGACCTTAAAGGTCCTTAAAGGACCTGCGCTAAATAAAAGATTAACCCCTTCTGTGGGATACTATAAGTACCCCCGGCACCTAAAATTAACTCCAACACTCATGTATGTAGTTAGGGGTATATTTTAACTGTATGTTATTGCTGGGTGCGAGATTTGATTTATTTTAATGGGATGTGTTAATTTGTTCTTGTTTTTTTTTATGTGGGTAATTCTTTTTTTCTGTAGTGGTGCTTGTTTTATTTTGTGTAATGTTCTTTTTTTTAATGGTGCTCTTTTTGATTTTGTGTTATTTAGGTTTTATTATTTTTGTAATGGTGCTTTTTTATTTTCTGTAATTTATGTTTTTTAATTTTTTTTAATAAGAAGGTTGTCAGGGGGTTTAATAGGGTATTAGTGAGGGAAAAAAGTATTTGATCCCCTGCTGATTTTAAACGTTTGCCCACTGACAAAGAAATGATCAGTCTATAATTTTAATGGTAGGTGTATTTTAGTAGTGAGAGACAGAATAGCAAAAAAAACAAACAAGAAAAACGCATGTGAAAAATAATATAAATTGATTTGCAGGTAAATGAGTGAAATAAGCTTTACATCCCCTATCAAACGGCAAGATTTCCGGCTCCCAGGTGTATTTTATACAGGTAACGAGCTGAGATTAGGAGCACTCTCTGAAAGGGAGTGCTCATAATTTCAGCTCGTTACCTGTATAAAAGACACCTGTCCATAGAAGCAATCAATCAATCAGATTCCAAACTCTCCACCACGTCCAAGACCAAAGAGCTGTCCAAGGATATCAGGGACAAGATTGTAGTCCTACACAAGGCTGGAATGCGTTACAAGACCATCGCCAAGCAGCTTGGTGAGAGGGTGACACCAGTTGAGGCAATTATTAGCAAATGTAAGAAAGACAAAATAACAGTCAGTCTCACTCGTCTGCTGCTCCATGCAAGATCTCACCTCATGGAGTTTCAATGATCATGAGAATGGTGAGGAATCAGCCCAGAACTACACGGCTGGATCTTGTTAATGATCTCAAGGCAGCTGGGACCAAAGTCACCAAGAAAACAATTGGTAACACACTATGCCATAAAGGACTGAAATCCTGCAGCGCCCGCAAGGTCTCCCTGCTCAAGAAAGTACATATAGAGGCCCGTCTGAAGTTTGCCAATGAACATCTAAATGATTCAGAGGAGAACTGGGTAAAAGTATTGTGGTCAGATGAGACCAAAATTCAGTTCTTTGACATCAAATGAACTTGACGTTCTTGGAGGAGGAGGAATGCTGCCTATTACTCCAAGAACACCATCCCCACGGTCAAACATGGACCTAGAAATATTATGCTTCGGGGGTGTTTTTCGGCATCAAAGGGACGATGGACGGGGCCATGTACTGTCAAATCTTGGAAAAGAACCTCCTTCCCTCAGCCAGGGCATTGAAAATGGGTCATGGGGGGAATTCCAGCATGACAATGACCCAAAACACACAGCCAATGCAACAAAGGAGTGGCTGAAGAAGAAGCACATTAAGGTCCAGACCTTAATCCCATAAAAATTTTGTAGAGGGAGCTGAAGGTTTGAGTTGCCAAACATCATCCTCAAAACCTTAATGACTTGGAGAGGATCTGCAAAGAGGAATGGGACAAAATCCCTCCTAAGATGTGTGCAAACCTGGTGGCCAACTACAAGAAACGTCTGACCTCTTTGATTGCCAACAAGGGTTTTGGCACCAAGTACTAAGTCGAAGGGATCGAATACTTATTTCACTCATTGGCCTGCAAATCAATTTATATCTTTTTTGACATGCATTTTTTTTTCTTTTTTCTTTTTTCTGTCACTCACTGTTAAAATACACCTACTATTAAAATTATAGACTGATCATTTCTTTGTCAGTGGACAAATGTTGTAAATCAGCAGGGGATCAAATAATTTTCCTCTCACTGTAGGTAGGTAGTGTAGGTTTTCAGAAATCGGAGTAATTGAATTAGGCCCCATGAATGCATCTTCTTCATCTGCAAGAATAGTTCCAAATATGAAGTAAATGTAATATATTTTCAGTGGCTCTCAGATAGGAATCCCTTCAATGACCCTCCTAAACGTGTTGCTCAGACTATAATAATTCAATCATATATCCCCATTTATAAGACAAGATTGTTTTTAGCTTATATTTAGACAAATACAGCTAAGGTGGTGGACCTGCAGAGTCTCACAATGGCATGTTAATCAAAGCTAGCATTAATAGATGAACTAGTGAAGCATTTCATCCTCTCTGAAATATAATTCTGAGAACAGATACTTGTGTCTGATGTAAGTAACAGTGGCTGCTGACCTTTGTGTCCTCTCTGTATTAATGGGTAGTTTGCCCAAACACGTGATATCATGGGTATCCTTTCAAACACCTGTATAGCTGATGAATGTGATATCAGTGTCCCTAAACAATATCAGATGGTGAAGGTGGTAGTTACCTTGGACCACTGTGGTCACAGTTAAGCATTTATTGTGAGATGACACATCATTATGAAAGGTCATGCCTGGTGATATCTCATGACAACTACCTAAAGGTCAGTAATGCTTGCAGATTGAGATCCGGTGAGTTGATATATTGTTACAGTTACATTGTTTAGCACTGTACTGTACAGGCAGGTGTTTTCATTTTTTTATCCTTCTCTGCATTTTTTAGGTTTGGACCACCTTTTTTTCAGATTTTTGTTTTAGGAACACACGGTATGTATGTAACTGGATTGGATTACATAGTCCAGGTGTTTATACATCTGTTTAATTGAGCAGATGAAGACCAGATGTAAGTGCTATGTGCATTATGGGTTACTTTGATTAGATGGAGTGTTTCATGAGGATCCTTTTTTTCATCAGATTATGGTTACTGTTGTGTAGTGATCACATGTGACCCTAGTAGTTGCTCTGCCCCCACCACACCAATAATATTAATGCACAGTCGTATATGTTTCTGAGTGTGCTCTGTCTATAAAATAAAGTTTTGTTATACCATTATCACTGTTTCATGCGTGACGCCCATGTGATGTCACGTCATTGGCATATGCCGAGTCCCGACAAAGCCAGAAGACACGCTGAGGAGCAGCTGATGGAAGGTAAGAGAGGGGAAAGGGAGAGGGGAGGTAATTAGAGAGGGGTAAAGTGATGAGGAGGGAGGATGAGGAGGGGGTTGAGGAGGGGGTTGAGGATAAGGAGGGGGGTTGAAAAGGGGAGTGAGGATGAGGAGGTTGGTTGAGGAGGGAGGATGAGGAGGAAGATAAGGGAGGTGGATGTAAAGAGACACGAGGTAGAGGGGTAAAGAGACACGGGGGAGGGAGAGGGGGAAAGAGACACGGGGTTAGAGACACGGTGAGAAAGAGACACAGGGTGACTCAAGTATAAGCCGAGGGGGGCTTTTTGAGCCTTAAAAAAAGGGCTGAAAAACTCGACTTATACTCAAGTATATACGGTATAGACAAATATATATATATATATATATATATAATCATTAACATATTTGAGTCATCATATATATACAGTATATATATATATATATATATATATAAATATATATATATATATATATATATATATATATTGGAACAAAAACTATTGGGAATATTTCACCTACACATCATATATCAATTACCAGAGAGTAGCTCAAAGCCTATATTCATACACTGCAACTGCAGTTTGTATTGTCATATATGTATATATGATAATTATATAAGCCAAATATGACAGGCTAATGTAATTGTTACTTATTAAGCAGAATTATAATTGATATGCAGGTGTTATCACATTTTAAATGATTCTTCTGATATCATGATGTCTGAACACCTACCCATTGGTACCGAGAGCACACAAAGGTCAGCATCCATAATGTCTGTTACTTACATCAGACAAAAGTATCTGTTTTCATATTAATATGGAGCAGAGGATGACATGCTTCACTAATGCATGTATTAATGCTGGCTTTTGATTATCATGCCATTCTGTGACTTTGCAAGTCCCCCACCCTTTCTGCATTGGTCTAGATCAATGATAAGAGCAACCATTTAAGACATGATAAATGATTTAATAAATAGCGTGTGGGATAGATTTTTAGGAGGGAATGGCATTGATGGAATGTCGATTTGATAGGCAATGTGAATATATTTAAAATATTTTTGTAGCAATGCTTGCAGATGAAGAATATGCCTTCATGGACCTGAATTGTGCCTAAAATCAAAACTAAAAAGAAAAGAAAATACTAAGGCCTCCAAAAACAAAATCAGGACTGCACTATCTCTACTGAACTTCCTCAGTGTCACTCAGTTGGTGAAATGTTAATCATAACTCTATGTATACATAGAAAAGATAATCATGGACCATGTGATGGTGATAGTTTACAAAATATTACCATCACATAAGCCATGATCCTCTTTTCTGAAGCGTATTAATGCTGGCTTTTGATTATCATGCCATTCTGTGACTTTGCAAGTCCCCCACCCTTTCTGCATTGGTCTAGATCAATGATAAGAGCAACCATTTAAGACATGATAAATGATTTAATAAATAGCGTGTGGGATAGATTTTTAGGAGGGAATGGCATTGATGGAATGTCGATTTGATAGGCAATGTGAATATATTTAAAATATTTTTGTAGCAATGCTTGCAGATGAAGAATATGCCTTCATGGACCTGAATTGTGCCTAAAATCAAAACTAAAAAGAAAAGAAAATACTAAGGCCTCCAAAAACAAAATCAGGACTGCACTATCTCTACTGAACTTCCTCAGTGTCACTCAGTTGGTGAAATGTTAATCATAACTCTATGTATACATAGAGAAGATAATCATGGACCATGTGATGGTGATAGTTTACAAAATATTACCATCACATAAGCCATGATCCTCTTTTCTGAAGCCAGGCTGGATTATGTTAACATTTGGCCTGATAGATTGTCACTGAGAAGTGCTGTTGAGAAGATTGCAACCTAGGTGCAGACCCTACATCCTGCTCTTCCTTGCCACAGGACCCCAAACCCATGTGCCCACATGCCTTCTCTGTAGGTGAGGGGGTGGGGGTTGCAGGGGGAGGCATCAAGGGAGGTGAGGAAATGACCTTTGCTCATTTCCAGCAGGGGGGCCTGGGTGGAGAGTCAATTTGCTGGATGAGGGGGCCAGTGGAGTTAAATGTCACAGGTGTGACAGAATGGCCAGCAGGTGCCCTCACTGCCACATAAAGCTTGAGTCATCCTCCTCCTCATATCCCAGGCCCTCTGATGCTCTCTTTGCCTCCTCCATTGATGGTTCCGATTAGGTGGGGCATGGTCTTGGATATCGGGCTCCAATGGAGCCTCCTTCCAGCTGAAAATGAGGAAAGAAAGGTAAATATTATAAAATAAGCTACGGAATATGTTGGCGCGTTATAAATAAACGATAATAATATATGTGTTATTTATATTGACTGGTCATTCGGTTGCTGTGTATTCTTATCTATCTGCCATCTTGTTGTCTTTACCCTGGAGGGTTCACTTAAATTCTCTATGTGGAGCTATCATTTGCTAGATGTATTTAATTCTTTGGATTATGAGCTTGGTTGTTATCTTGGGGGCACCCAATTCTGTACAAAACATTTTTATTTTAACCCTAAAATCCCCTGGGGTGCTCCACCTTGTACTCTCCTGGCCCCCACCCCGTGCCTACCTCTGCCTCACTAGCAACTTTTAGCCCCACCACCCCGACCCCTGCAGAACAACCTCCCCTGGGAGGCGTCTGCTCAACAGCTCCTGTATTGTCTTCCTCCCCTGCCTGCACAGGGGACACCACTTTATTCAGGATTCCTTGGACTGGAACTGAAACTCCCTGACAGGGAGGCATACAGTATAGGAGCAGGTGACCAGATGTGCCCGGGGGAGGTGGTTCTGCAGGGGCCAGGGTGGTGAGGCCAAAAGGAGATAGTGAGTCAGATGTAGTGGGCATGGGGTGGGCGCCAGGAGACATGCATTTTGTGGGGCCCTGGAGGGGCCATGGTAGTGCTCTGTTTTTTCATGTATGTATTGATATTTATATATACATAGTGTGTGTATATATGTTTCCTATACTATTTTGTGTTGATTCCCCCTATATGTATTTACCTGATGATATCAGATATTATCTCCACTCTGAATCTGTTTTTATTCAAACTGAGGGTTCCATTTCATGTCAGTATTACTCCAGACTTGACAAAGAAATCTCGTCACTAAGGTGTTTGACTAATACAAGTATATTGCAATACTCATTATTAATCTATATATATATAGATTAATAATTACTAAATTACTAGATTATATACTAGCCACTTTCCCGTCAAAAATTACGGCAATAAAATTTGACGCCTGGCAATGTTTTTTGCTACACAATGCAAGGCTCTCCCCCTCTAACTTGCAGGCCTCGCGATGAGTGCTTTTGGCGCTCATTGCAAGCTTCAACCCGCTCTACTTTATAGGTCTTGTGATGAGCTTCGCCGCTCATTGCAGGCATTGTTCAACGGCAACTTTCTGGCCTTGCGATGAGCCCATTCAATGCTCATTGCGAGCCTCTCCCTACTCTCTGACCCCTGTGTCTGTTTCCCCCCTCTCCCTTACATGTGTGTGATTTCTTCCCCCTCTCTCCCTTCCCGCTGTCTCTTTGCCCCCTATGCATTTGGTTTTAACCCCTTATTTCCATCCCCTTTGTCTCTTTCACCCCCTCTGTCACCCCTGCATCTTTTTCCACCCTCTCCCCCCTGTGTTTTTCTACTCCCCCTCCCTCCTCTGTGCTCTATATGTCTGAAACCATTGCCAGTCTTTTACAAAGTCTTAAGGGCCTCAAGATGAGTGCCTTCGGTGCTCATTGCAGCTTCTGTCAAACCTGTAACTTTCGGGCCTTTGGCGCTCATTGCGCATGCACAAGCCCATAATTTTTAAAAAAGCCAAATCGTAACTACCACAACTATTTATATGATTTATATATATACATATACTGTATATATATATATATAATATATATATATATATATATATATATATATATATATATAAAGTGAGGGAAAAAAGTATTTGATCCCCTGCTGATTTTGAACGTTTGTCCACTGACAAAGAAATGATCAGTCTATAATTTTAATGGTAGGTGTATTTTACCAGTGAGAAACAGAATAACAAAAGAAAAAAGAAAAAAAAAGAAAAACTTATTTCAAAAAAGTTATTAATTGGTTTGCAGGTCAATGAGTGAAATTAGTATTTGACCCCTTCGACTTAGTACTTGGTGGCAAATCCCTTGCTGGCAATCACAGAGGTCAGACGTTTCTTGTAGTTGGTCACCAGGTTTGCACACATCTCAGGAGGCATTTTGTCCCACTCCTCTTTGCAGGTCCTCTCTATGGCCCTCATTCAATTGCAATTTGGCCAATTGAATAGGGCTCTAAATAAGGACATAACATATTTTTTTAAAGAAGTTTTTAATTTATTAAACTTCTATGCAAAAGCAAGGTTTTCACTAACTAAAAACTTATTTAAAAAAAATATGCTATGTGCTTATTTAGAGCCCTATTCAATTGGCCAAATTGCAATTGAATGAGGCCCCAAGTCATTAAGGTTTTGAGGCTGATGTTTGGCAACTCAAACCTTCAGCTCCCTCCACATATTTTCTATGGGATTAAGATCTGGAGAGCCACTCCTTTGTTGCCTTGGCTGTGTGTTTTGGGTCATTGTCCTGCTGGAATACCCATCCATGACCCATGAGGGAAAAACTGAGGGAAAAAAGTATTTGATCCCTTGCTGATTTTGAACGTTTGTCCACTGACAAAGAAATGATCAGTTTATAATTTTAATGGTAGGTGTATTTTAACAGTGAGAGACAGAATAACAAAATAAATAAAATAAGAAAAACACATGTCAAAAAAGTTATACATAGATTTGCGGGTCAATGAGTGAAATAAATATTTGATCTCCTATCAATCAGCCATCCCTATCAATCAGCAAGATTTTTTGGCTCCCAGGTGTCTTTTATACAGCTTAAAGGGAGTGCTCCTAATCTCAGCTCGTTAACTGTATAAAAGACACTTGTCCACAGAAGCAATCAATCAATCAGATTCCAAACTCTCCACCAGAGCCAAGATTAAAGAGCTGTCCAAGGATGTCAGGGACAAGATTGTAGGGCTACACAAGGCTGGAATGGGCTACAAGACCATTACCAAGCAGCTTGGTGAGAAGGTGACAACAGTTGGTGCGATTATTCGCAAATGGAAGAAACACAAAATAAATGTCAATCTCCCTTGGTCTGGTGCTCCATGCAATATCTCACCTCGTGGAGTTTCAATGATCATGAGAACGGTGAAGAATCAGCCCAGAACAACACGGGAGGATCTTGTTAATGATCTCAAGGCAGCTGGGACCAAAGAAATCCTGCAGAGCCCGCAAGGTCCCCCTGCTCAAGAAAGTACATATACAGGGCCGTCTGAAGTTTGCCAATGAACATCTGAATGATTCAGAGGAGATCTGCAAAGAGGAGTGGGACAAAATCCCTCCTGAGATGTGTGCAAACCTGGTGACCAACTACAAGAAACGTCTGACCTCTGTGATTGCCATCAAGGGTTTTGCCACCAAGTACTAAGTCGAAGGGGTCAAATACTAATTTCACTCATTGACCTGCAAACCAATTAATAACTTTTTTGAAATAAGTTTGTCTTTTTTCTTTTGTTATTCCGTTTCTGACTGTTAAAATACACCTACCATTAAAATTATAGACTGATCATTTCTTTGTCAGTGGACAAATGTTCAAAATCAGCAGAGGATCAAATATAAATAATGAGCTGACACAAGGATGAGGGGCCCCAACACAAAATAAAATTGGGCTCTCCTCTTTGTGTGTGGGGGGGCTAAAATGTTTTTTTGCACCGGGCCATCCATTTACAAGCTCTGCCACTGACTGCCACTGGCCTGGTATCGACATAGAAGGCACCACAGAGGCCAGTTCAGCTTATACTGACAACCTTTTGACTTATTTCGGTGCTTTGTGTGCGTCACTTGCATGGATTTCTTGTATGGTTGTTATTCATGTAATGGTATGAAGTGTTTAGCTCTTGACTTGCGCTTATAAAGTGTCTTTGCTTTATTGTGGATATCTATATAGTCTATAAAATACTATATTTTCCCAGTATGACTTTTTCTTAATTATATATTTTTAGTATGGCAAACATGGAGCTTCTGCCCGCTATAAACTTGCTAACGTTAAAATGCAAAATAATCAACAATTAGCATTAATTTTTTCTAGTACAATTAACTAAAATAATGTTTGTTAAAATATGTACTTTCCCTAACATTTCATATTTCTTTATTATAAAATTATAAATATAACAAACTTTTCAAGCACTTACTCATGCATAGAGTGCTGCCTTTTCTCACGTTGTATATACAAGGGTAAAAAGTTGAATGGCTCCTAAAATGTGTACTTCTGACTCCTAAATATTTTCCAAAGTATAATGTATCTCTATATCTGGCTCCTATAAAATCATCCTGGCTCTTAGTTGTTAGATAATTTTGTCCACCCCTGACTCTCTGTAATATCAGTGTTTTTGGTGAAAACATGCTCTTTCATTTGTTTTAAAAGGGATGCATGACCGGGCCTTGGAGGGGGAGTTGACAGTCAGGGCCAGGAGAGGAGTATCTGGAGGCATTTTTAAAAAACTGCTGCCAATTTTCTTTTTTAAGGGACTGAGGGCCCAGGCAGTTCAGCATGGAATGGATTGGGTTCTGGCTTATTTGAACACAAAAATGGTGGCACCACCCCAGCAGCTCTGGTACTTGTTTGCACACAGCAACAACAAATAGGCAGCCCCTCTACTGGTGGACGGAGCAGACTTCAAAGAAAACTTGGGACATCAGTGACGTTGCTGCATATGCTTACCTGTCCTCCATATCCAACAATTCTGTTCTTCCATCTCTGCCTACTACTCCCTCCAATATGACAGATGTTGACCTGACACTGGATGTGATGTTGTAGCATTGTGATGTCCCTTAAAAATAGTCTGTCACTGCTTTCAGTTGAGAAGAAAAGGCCTTTTTTAACCACTACTTATGCTGGAAAGCACAGTGGGAGTCTGTTGGGGACTAGCCTTTTAGTTCATATTACATAGTAATTAAGGTTGAAAAAATACTTTTAGTCCATCAAGTTCAACCTTTTTAGATCTCCTCTGATCTGCAATATGCAGATTCATTGTTAATTGTTAATTGATCCAGAGGAAGGCAAACAGAAAAAATCCCAAGTGAAACTTTGCCAATTGTCTCAAAAGGGGAAACAAATATAAAATTCCTTCCTGACACCAGATACTGGCAATCGGACTCCTCCCTGGATGAATACTCCCTCTCTAATTACGCAGAATAGCCCTCAATGCCCTTTTTATTTAAAATATATCCAATCCCTTTTTAAAGTTATCTATCAAATCCGCTGTCACCACCTCCCTTGGTAGAGAATTCCACAGATTAACCACCCTTACGGTGAAAAATCGTTTTCTCTCTTTAGGGTTAAATCTTTTTACTTCTAATCTCAAAGGATGTCCCCTTGTCAGTTGAAAACCTCTTGGCAAAAAAGTTTACTTGACAAAGCCTTGTATTGACCCTGCATAAACTTATATAAGGTAATCATATTCCCTCTTGTCTTTTTTCTAGAGAAAATAAGTTTAGTTTGGTTAGTCTTTCTTCATAACTTAGCCCCTTAATTCCCTTATTAGTTTTATTTCCCTTCTCTGTACTTTTTCCAGCTCTAAAATGTCCTTTTTATGTAGTGGTGCCCTAAATTGTATTACATATTACTAGGGATTTGTATAGTGGCAGAATTATATTTGCTTCCCTTGCTTCTATACCATTCTTAATACATGCTAATATGTTACTTGCCTCTGCAGAAGCTGCTTGGCATTGTTTCCTAGGTGGTTGTCCACAAGCACTCCCAAATCCAAATCCATTTCAATATCTGATAACCCTAGATTTGCTACATTACGTTTATAAATTGCATGGCTATTTTTCCTTCCCAGGTGTATAACTTTACATTTAATCATATTAAATCTCATCTGCCATTTAGTTGCCCATTTCTCTAATTTATGCAAATCCCTTTGGAGGGAAAGTACATCATTATCTGATTCAATTACCTTGCACAACTTTGTGTCATCAGCAAAAATGGAGGCAATACTTTCCAATCCTACTTCTACGTCATTTATAAATATGTTAAAAAGGAGAGGACCGAATACTGAACCCTGGGGAACCCCACTTACCACATTAGTCCAATCCAAGCAGATTCCATTTACAACAACCCTTTGCTTCCTGTCTTTTAGCCAGCTCTCAATCCGTGAGCAGATATTTATTGCAATTCCTGTATCCCTTAGCTTGCTCAATAGTCTCCCATGTGGCACTGAAAAAATGCAAAAATACTACATCCACTGAGTTTCCTTGATCCAAGTTCCTTCTAACCTACCTCTTCATAGAAACTAATTAGGTTTGTTTGACCTGACCTATCCTTCATACTTATAATCTTGTTTAAATATACATGTTCTTGTATACTATCCCTTATTAACCCTACTAAAAGCTTTCCCCCTACAGAAGTGAGGCTTACAGGTCTATAATTTCCTGGATTTGTCCTTCCTCCCTTCTTAAATATAGGTATCACCTCTGCCTTTCTCCAGTCATCTGGTAGAGACCCTGTGTTGAGTGAATCTTGAAAAATTAGATATTATGGTTTTGCTATTACAGTCATTAAAGAAAAAAGAAGATGCAGGTTTTGTGGCCACTTAATGTGAAGCTGACCAACAAGTCAGGACACAGCAAAGGTCTTTTGTGTGTGTATTCCTTTAGCCTTGGAGTATATGGACGCATCAGAGCCTTAGCCACTGAATAGCCCAGTTGCCTCAGTATCCTTGGATGTATTCCATCAGGACATGGGGCTTTATTAAAAAATAATAATAATCCAATCTCTTTTGGATTTCTTCCTGTTGTAACAATTATTAGGTGAAGGTAGTGTAGCCCCATTATCTTGCAGTGTCCCAACCATTGGTACCTCCCTTGTGATCCATGGTCCAATGTAGCAGATTCCATTGTTATGCTCCCATCTTTAATTTCAAAGGGAAGAGCAAAAGGAAAAGCACAGAATGATTGAAAGACTTTGCATATGAGCTTTTATTTATCCTCAATATTTAGTGCCTCCTACTGGTTAAATATGTTAGACAGGTCCAACCTTTCATAGCTCCAGGTCCAGCCATGAGTACTGTTAATGTAGCTCTAAGTCATAGAGTAGGCATTGGGTCTGAACATCGTAGCAACTGGTTCTCATCAGTCTCAGGGATAGTGTGCAGCCCATAATGCAACTAGTTCCTCTGACCACCAGTATCGGTGCCCCTTCGCCAGATGTCTTTATTAGGTACAACTCAAATAAACAATGAAAGAAAAAAGGAACCCTTTTTGTAGTGCACACCTATGAATCTCAACCATGTAAGAGACCCATTTGATTAAAACTTAGCTTTTAATAAATTATTTAAAAAATGGATACTAAAAAGCTAAAAACTCAGATGCTGCAATATAGAACAGGAAGTGGGAAAGAATATAGGGATATTGATTTGCTGGAATTATTATAACGGGCGTTGGTACTCCTTTAAATGTTGTCTCCAAAGTGCTATAATAAGGTGCTATAGTAAGGTGCTTATTGTGCTTGCAAAACGTGCCATTGTTATACACTGTTAAATAAGAAATAAATATAAAGTGTTAGTAAAAGGCTATTATATATATCTTTTACTAAGTTGAATTAAATAGTGTTAATAAGGTGCTATGTTGCGGGAGTACTAAAACTGCCTCATATTCTCCATCAATATATCCCTTATAGTATTCCTTGTAATTTCACTATTTATTATATTAGCTCCTGTTTGGAGTGGCTAGATGATTAAGGGGCATTATCTGACTCTTTGTCTTGTTGTAGTTAAATCGCTGTGTCCCTGAAACACTATATCTCTCCTTAAGCATGGAGATCGCGGTTAGGACGCCTCGCGATGACGTCACTAACACGCGCCTCACGTTGCTGCGTCTCTCCTGGCGCACGTTTCTCAATTTCTTTAGGGGTTACCGCCATGACATTCAGACTTCCCTATTTATAGTCTCTGTTGTCATGGGAACCGATATAAAAATTTAAAATCAAAGTTTTCCTATATTTAAAAAACTTAAAGAGTCTCTAGACGTTAAAAGCTGCAAACTCACATATTGTGAGGAATTGACTCTGCTGGGTTTTGAACCCTGGTCCCCAGGCTGCTATTCCTCTTCCCTACCACTGTGCCAGCCTGCCTGTTGTGAATTCCATTTAGACCTTATAAGCTTGACTCTGCTAGCAATTGTATCAGTACCTAAGTCTCTTCAGCTGTGTCTGGTCAGGTGTCTGGTCCTTGGCCTATACAAGGCACTTCCTGTCTATTGATCCTTGCCAGATTATTGTGTGGTTCTGATCACTTCAATAAACCTTGCTCCTGTTTTCACCTACAAGTTTGCGGAACTGGATTATTGCTGACCTTGGCTACTGGTCTCCACAACTTTGTGATTTCTATATCATTACAGAATAATCTGGCCCTTTCATGGAGACCGCCGGGACAGATTCTGCATTGGCCCAGCAGGTTGCTTTATTTGCAAGAACTGTGCAGACCCAGGCACAGACCATCCAAGTGCTGCAGGACCAGGTAGCTGAACTGCAAAATAAATTTCAGTCAATGTACAGTGATTATACCAGCTACAGGGCACGTGATGCTGCGGCTGCTACTGTTACACCTGCTCAAGAGGCCCGCTTGCCCCTGCCAGAAAAGTTTGGAGGAGATCGCAAAAAATTTAGGGGTTTCCTAAATCAATGCCGTTTGCACTTCATGATGTTACCTCACCAATTTCCATCTGAAAGAGAGAAGGTGGGATTTATTTTTTCCTTATTCAAAGATGAAGCCCTGGCTTGGGGCTCCCCTCTTCTGGAACAAGACAGTCCAGTCTTGGGTAATCTAAATGACTTTCTTGAGGCCATGTGCCTAGTTTTTGATGACCCCAATCGATGTGCTACAGCAGAAGCCACTCTCCTTCATTTGCATCAAGGGAGGCGCTCGGTGGCTGAATATGCTGCTGAATTCAGACAGTGGGTTGCTGATACTACCTGGAACCAATCAGCCCAGAGGTTCCACTTCAGAAAAGGTCTCTCAGATGCTATAAAAGATGAGCTAGCTCGTGTTGATCTTCCTGCTGACTTTGATGCATTTGTGCGTTTGGCTATCCATATTGATCGGAGACTTTCTGAAAGAAGATTGGAAAGACAGGGCTCTTTTAGACCAAGTACTACTCCAATTTCCTATTCAAGAACTTCTACTCCGATCCCACAAACACCTACAGACTCTGAGCCAGAGGCTATGCAGGTAAATCTAATAAGAGGGCCATTATCCAACGAAGAAAGGCAACAGTGGCGACGCACTCACAAGTTATGCCTGTATTGTGGTAGTGCAGGGCACTATGCCATCAATTGCCCTAGCAAATCCAAAAGAACAATAGCTATGGCGGCTGAGGGTGCACAGATTCGACACCAATCCAGATTTCGGATCAACTGGATTCTGTCACACAACCCTTGTTTTCTCTGGCTCATGGTGAAGAGGGTATGTTGACTCAACATCCTCATTTTGTGGTGCCTATCACGTTGCAATGTGGTGATCGTAAAATTTCAACTACCGCTATGATAGATTCTGGAGCAGGCGGAAACTTATGGACATTAAATTTGCAGCAGGAAATAGAATTCAGTCTATCCCTAATTCTTCACCTGTGTTAATGGAGACAGTTGATGGTTCTCCACTTACGTCAGGACCGGTTACACATGAGACCGTGCCCTTAAAGTTGACTGTGGAAGTGAATCACCATGAGGCTATCTCTTTCCACCTAATTTCCTCAAAACAGTTTCCAGTGATTTTGGGGTACCTTGGCTTGCTCTGCATAACCCACAGATTGATTGGAAGATCAGAACTTTGTCCTTTCCTTCAGAACACTGCTTAATGAATTGTCAACCCTCTAAGGTAACACCTGTTGCCGCAACAATTAATTAAATGGTTGCTACAAACTTGACTAAGCTTCCTCTACAATGTCGGGATTTTGCAGATGTCTGTGATAAGAAGAATGCTGATCAGCTTCCACCACACAGGCCTTATGATTGCCCAATAGAGCTGTTGCCTGGGGCTGCTATCCAATTTGGCCATATATATTCCCTTTTTGAGCCTGAATTGAAAGCTCTTCGTGAATACCTACAAGAAAATCTTGCCAAAGGCTTTATTCGACCATCTACTTCTCCAGCAGGAGCTCCTATTTTCTTTGTAGAAAAGAAAGATGGCAGCCTACGGCCATGCGTTGATTACAGGGACATTAATAACATCACTGTTAAAAACCGCTACCCCTTGCCTCTGAATCCTGAACTTTTGGAGAGACTTCGCTCAGCTAAAATATTTACGAAGCTTGATCTTCGGGGGGCATATAATCTGGTTCGCATAAGACCCAATGATGAATGGAAAACAGCTTTCAGAACCAGGTACGGGCATTACGAATATCTAGTAATGCCTTTTGGGCTGTGTAATACCCCTGCAACTTTCCAGCATCTTATCAATGATGTACTACGAGATCTCCTGGATCAGTTTGTTGTGGCATATTTGGATGATATCCTAATATTCTCTGATAATCTTGAAAACCACAGAAAACAGGTCCGTATAGTTCTAGAGCGCCTTCGTACCCACCGCCTATACATTAAACTAGAAAAATGTGAGTTTGAACAGACATTCAATTCCTGGGGTATGTAATAACTCCCAAAGGTTTAAGTATGGACGCAAGTAAAATTAAAGCTGTGCTGGACTGGCCCATCCCCAAGAATGAAAAAGATGTTCAGAGATTTGTGGGGTTTGCCAATTTTTACAGGCGTTTCATTAAGAATTTCTCTGCCGTTATTACACCGATCACTGAACTCACACGTAAGGGGACTCCTTTTCAGTGGTCCGATAAGGCGGATACCGCATTTTCCCGATTGAAGACTCTGTTTACCTCTGCCCCTGTCCTGGTACATCCTCAGCCGGAATTACCATTTATTGTGGAAGTTGATGCTTCTGATTCAGCTGTTGGTGCTATACTGTCTCAAAGGACTGGACCTAAGATGCTGTTACATCCGTGTGCCTTCTATTCCCGCCAGATGGTGCCAGCAGAAAGAAACTATGACATAGGGAATAAAGAACTATTTGCTATAAAAGCTGCCTTCACCGAATGGAGACATCTTTTGGAGGGAGCTACCCATCCAATTACTGTCCTCACAGATCACAAAAATCTGGAATGTATTCGATCAGCTAAGAGACTGTCAGCCAGACAAGCACGCTGGTCCCTATTCTTTCCAAGGTTTAATTTTTTGGTTACATACCGTCCTGGCTCCAAGAATGGTAAGGCGGATGCCTTGTCTAGAATAGCTGACCCCCTCCATACTACCGTAACCAAGACCACCATCTTGCCAGAGGATATATTTATAGGAGTTACATTTCCTTCTGATCTGATGTCTCGCATTAAAAAGGGCTACGCTGAAGACCCAGTTCTTCGTGATCCTCCTCGTGACCTCCATATGACGATGCTTAATGGGTTTTGGATTTTTCAACAACGTCTGTTTGCTCCGGAGTCAGTGCGACTGGACCTTTTACGTCTCTACCATGACTCAAAACCAGCAGGTCATCCAGGAATCCGAAAGACACAAGAGCAACTTGCCCGATCCTTTTGGTGGCCGAAGTATCATGAGGATGTTAAGAAGTATGTGTCCTCTTGTGATGTGTGTGCCAGACATAAGACTCCTCGCTCATCCCCTGTTGGCTTGCTTCAGCCTCTTCTGATTCCTCATCGTCCCTGGGGATCTATATCGATGGACTTTATTGTGGAACTACCTCCCTCTAAGGAACACACTACCATTCTTGTTGTTGTGGACAGGTTAACTAAGATGTGTCATTTCATACCAGCTCGTGGTCTCCCTTCAGCTAAACAGACGGCTGACCTGGTTTTTGGGAAATATTTCGCTTGCATGGAGTGCCTGATGAAGTAGTTTCTGACAGGGGAGTGCAGTTTACGTCTCGTTTTTGGAAACATTTTTGTTCTAATCTAGGTATTAATGTAAATCTGTCGTCAGCTTTTCATCCACAAAGTAATGGACAGACTGAGCGAACCAACCAGACTTTGGAGCAATATTTGCGGTGCTATATTAGTTACCTGCAGGATGACTGGCTGGATTTCTACCCACGGCGGAGTTTGCCTATAACAATGCCCAACACTGCTCCACTTCTTTGAGCCCATTTTTTGCCAACTATGGTTACCATCCGACCTTTCTAGTCAGTCTCCCAATTACTACTTCCATTCCTGCTGTCACTGACCGGCTAACGGCCTTACGTGATTCCAAGCACTGTTGAAAGAGACTCTTTTGGAGGCTCAGGAATGTTACAAAAGAGCTGCTGATAGGCATAGAAAGGAGGCCCCAGTCTATCACGTTGGTGACAAGGTGTGGCTGTCAACAAGGAATCTCAAGCTTCGGATTCCTTCTCATAAATTGGGTCAAAGGTTCATGGGACCTTTTGAGATCATTGAGATCAATGCTGTCACTTTCCGTTTACAACTCCCGAATTCCATGAAAATACATCCAGTGTTTCACGTTACACTGCTTAAACCTTTTCATGAAAACACTTTCCCTGGCCGAGCCCTGCCTGCCCCACCTCCAGTCTTCGTGGATGGTGAGGATGAGTACGAAGTGGACAAAATTCTTGACTCCAGGATCTTCCGTGGCAAGCTTCAGTATCTGGTTCGCTGGAAAGGCTATGGTGAGGAGGAGAGTTCGTGGGAACCACTGGACAATATTCACGCTCCTGATCTCCTTCGGTCTTTTCATGTGCAGTACCCTGCTAAACCAGGTAATAGGGCATCCAGAGGCTGCACCTATAGAGGCAGGGGTAATGTGAGGAATTGACTCTGCTGGGTTTTGAACCCTGGTCCCCAGGCTGCTATACCTCTTCCCTACCACTGCGCCAGCTTACCTTTGTGAATTCCATTGAGACCTTATAAGCTTGACTCTGCTAGCAATAGTATCAGTACCTAATTCTCTTCAGCTGTGTCTGGTCAGGTGTCTGGTCCTTGGCCTATATAAGGCACTTCCTGTCTATTGATCCTTGCCAGATTATTGTGTGGTTCCTGGTCACTTCAATAAACCTTGTTCCTGTTTTCACCTACAAGTTTGCGGAACTGGATTATTGCTGACCTTGGCTACTGGTCTCCACAACTTTGTGATTTCTATATCATTACATATATCTTACAAATTCTTAACCATAACTTGTGGACTTGCAATATACTTGAAACTAGTGATGATTGTATAGTATAAATCAGTATATCCTATGTTGTTGCTAAAACTCTCCACATTTCTTATTATGGAAACCAGTGATATGTAAACCTTGTACATCATTTTCTATATTATATATTAGATTATATATATATATAATTATATATATGTGAGTTATTGATATATCAAGGGTTTAAAAATAATATTATCCATCTTAGAACCCTTAGTCAATGATCTTATTAGATCTCATTTATATTAAAAATAAACACTCCCATGTTTATATTATCCCTATTACGATATATGTCCTGTCTCTTGTTTTATAAATATATTGTTGCTTACTATCAGAACTCAACTAACTTCATTTATTTTCCATACTTTTTTTATTGTAAAGTATTCTTTTATTAATTGAGTTCCCACTAAATCTGAGTTGTTTAATTTTGTTATTGAATTTGGACATTATCTTTAGATATTAATATGGTATTAGTGTAGTATATACAATGATTCCCAAAGTAAATGAGAGATATAATATTATCCCTAAATTATCATTATTGCAAGTCTTTTATGATATAATGGGTTTAAGTGTAAGTCCAATGAATATTTATACGTTAATATCAGCTTAAATATTTAGGGCCTCATTCTATTATTCGGCCATAAAACTGTACCGCAAGGCTGCGATCCCTTGCTGTGGTTCCGTTATCTTGCAAATTCAATAGACGGCGCCGCAAGGCTCTCCATTACTGGCCGGCCGTATGTCTTGCAACCGGCCGTAAGCTCAGAAATCTTTAAATGCAAAAATAAATACAAGACGGCACTGTAAAGCTCTGTAAATGCTAGGGTTCATAATGGGGGACATGAGGATTAATAGCAACCCCTCTCAAGCTTGCACATCAGCCCAAATCCGAGATTACATTAACTGTTTATTTTCCGGCCGCAGCGTGGGCGGGTCTGAGGTGCTCCAAGCCCCTCTGGACTTTTTACATGGATATGTGACATAAATCAAATAACAAGTTTATTTACGGATTTGAGTGTAGGGGAATGTTGTGCTATTAATGCTAACACCTACAACACTTTATATTCTCCTCAGAGTGCAGGATGGCTTTATTATGGCTTTAAAATGTGCTTAATTGTGTGCCTGCAGGACCTTTTTCGCTGCAAGTATGCTGCGGCTCGATTTTAGCCTTGCAGACGGGGTTCCCGGAGGCAGTTGAATTAGCAACCAGGATTTTCTTGCGGCCGAATCTCTTGCGGTCCGTTTAAGATGCAAGGCTTTCCTCCGGCGCGTGCGGCCGCAAGGATAGCAAGGCGCCAGGCCGCAAGCCTGCCGGAATCCCCGGCCGGAAGAGAATAGAATAGGCAAATAGCTTGCCGGCCGGTCCTTGCGGCCCGCGTCTCCTACGGCCGATAATAGAATGATGCCCTTAGAAAATATTGGATTTCTAATCTTCATATATATGGGGAGAAAGTAAAACCTTCATTAAGGCCCTCAGGTTTTCTAGTCTTTAACAAATAGATCCATCTTGCTTCCATCTTTAGTAACTCTTTATCTATGTTACCTTTTCTAATGGTTGGTTCAATGTGATCTATGGCCATAAAAGAAAGTACTTTCACATTATGTTTAGTGTTGACATGAATAGCCACTGGTGTATCATATTCTCTGTTAATGCTATAGATGTGTTCCAGAATCCTTCTTCTAAATTCTCTATAGGTTTTACCTATGTACCTCATTCCACATTTGCAAGATATTAAGTAAATAATTCTCTCCTTTTTACATGTTATAAAATATTTCACTTGGTATATCTGTGTTGCATCTTTTGAAGTGAAAGTTTTAGCTGGTTTTATATACTGGCAAGCTTTACAAGATTGGCATTTAAAACAGCCTTTTATTTTTTCTAGCCATGTAGTCTTTTTAGGAATCTCCAGGTGGCTTTTAGATAATACATCTTTTAAATTGCTAGATCTTCTACTTGTTATCTGAGCGTGTTCACTTAAGAAGGGTTTTAGATCTTTATCATCCCTTAGTATCTGCCAGTGTCTGTTGAAAATCTTTTTTATGTCGAACCATTTGTTATTGTAGGTTCCAATGCATCTGATGGTGTTGTCTTCATTAAGGTATTTATCCATAAGTAGAGATTCTCTATCGATATTTTTGGCTCTACCATAGGCCTTCTTTAGTGTTTTTTTATTGTATCCACGTTCTTGGAATCTATTTTGTAGGTCCTTACCCTCTATTTCGAATTGTTGTTCTTCTGAGCAATTTCTTTTAATTCTCAGATATTGCCCCACTGGGATTCCCGAAATAAAAGATTTAGGGTGGCTACTTGTAGCGTGTAAAAGGCTATTAGTAGATGTTGGTTTCCTGTATGTATTAGTTGTCAATTCCCCACTTTCTTGTTTAGAGATTGTCAAATCCAGAAAGGTTATGGATGTGTCATTGACCTCTGAGGTCAAATATAAACCCATATCATTATTATTCAATTTACTTATAAATTCTTGCAAATGTTGCTGAGTACCACTCCATAAAATTAACACATCATCTATGTAACGAATCCAAAGGTCCACATCCTTTGTATAGTTATCCATGTTTTCATTGAACACTATTTGTTCTTCGCACCATCTTAGGTACAGGTCTGCGTATGTGGGGGCACATGCTGTCCCTATAACTGTACCTCGTATCTGGTGATAGAAATTTTGTAGAAACACAAAATAATTATATGTTAATACATATTTCAATAATTCCATTATGAATTCATTGTGTCTATCATAGAGAGTGCCTTTCTTCTGTAAAAAATATTTAGTTGCATCTAGGCCTCTCTTATGTTGAATATTTGTATACAATGATTCTACATCTAGTGACACTAAAAGTGTGTTTTTATTTGTATTCAATCATTGATTTTCTTTAACACATCTTTAGTATCTCTTACATATGATGTCAATGACACCACATGATCTCTTAATATGGAATCCAAATATTTACTAGAATTTTCTGTTATACATCCTATCCCAGACACTATCGGTCTGCCTGGTGGGTTGGAGCAATTTTTGTGGATCTTTGGAATAGAGTAAAATGTGGCTATTTTGGGATTTTCAACATTGAGAAATTCCCACTCTTCTTTGGATATGGTTTTAGTCATCAAACCTTGATCTAAAATACTTTTTAATTCTGTCAGGAATAATTCAGTTGGATCTTTAGGTAGTTTATTATAGCATTCTTTGTTACTTAGAAGTCTCATGTTCTCTTTAACATATTCATCTCTATTAAGTATGACTAAATTTCCTCCTTTATCAGCATTTTTTATTATTATATCTTGGTGGTTCTTTAAATCCTTTAGAGCTTGTCTTTCACCTATTGAGAGGTTTGAGTGAGTTGATCTTTTTATGGGTAATTCTTCCAAATCTCTCACTACATTTTGGACAAATAGCTCTATATTAGCACTGATAGAAAAGGGGGAGTAAATTTGCTTTTTGGTTTAAAGTTAGAAAATGGTCCACTTAATTCATCTGATTATTTTCTGCCAGTAAGTATCTTAAATCATTCAATGTTTGTCTGTCTGACATATTTAATTGATTGTTGTCTGACTTTCTTGAAAAAACATTTTTAAAGCTAACTTACGAGCAAATAAATGTACATCCTTCACCCAATCAAAGATTTTAAAATTATCTGTTGGAGAGAAATCTAGTCCCTTCTGTAATAGGGATATATGGTCTTCTGTTAATGCAAGGTGTGATAGATTAAAGATCTGTAAAGGATTTAGTGTTTTTTGAATCTTTTGTGAGGTTTGAAGAGATTTGGGCCTTTTCTTACCTCTCATGGTTTTGAAGCCTGATCTAAAAAACCTCTATTGTTTTTCTTAAATGCCTTTCCTTCTTTACTTAAACCTTGGTCATCCTTTTGGTCAAGATCTGACCATTCTGATTCTGATGTCAATACCATGTCAGATTTATCTTGTGGTATTTTAAATTGTCTTGATCTTCTAAATATATTACCTGACTGAAAATCATTAAGGTCTCTTTGAAATTTCTTTTGTTTTCTATCCTTTAACATTCTCCTAAATTTCTCAATGTCTTTCTCCAAGTGTTTTTTTAAGTCTGAAAATTCACTGTTGGTCTTATATTCCTTGATTTTATCAATTTTAGTTTTTAATAATATCTCTGTCTCTTGTAGTTGCTGTTGTTCCCATTCAAGCAAGAGGTTCATCAGTTCTTGTGAACATTTTAATAAGACTAAATCCCATTTCTTTATAAAATCCTCTGATAGATTTCTTATTGTGGGAAAAAGATTGATACGTAATCCTCTGGGTATCAATTTATTTTTTAAGTAGTTTTCCAGACTAGCTACCTCCCACCATATCTGATATTGTTTTTTGTATACTTTATTAAGTTCCAAAAATTGCAATTTGAGATTCGGTTCATTACTTGTATTAGTTTGGGGATTATTTGAAAATACTGCCTTTACCTCATTAGACCATGCTAATGGGTCCCATTTTTGGATAAAAACCCAACATATTATTAGTGTCTTTGTATTAGTTACACCGGGCTACACCAAAAGATAGAACTATATTCATATACTTGTTAAATAGAAAAATATAGGTTTGGTGGCTCTAGATGTAATTTGATGTAATGGACCCTTTTGCTTAGGGTGCCACTAAGGGTCAGAGATGAATAATAAACAATGAAAGAAAAAAGGAACCCTTTTTGTAGTGCACACCTATGAATCTCAACAATGTAAGAGACCCAATTGATTAAAACTTAGCTTTTAATAAATTATTTTAAAAATGGATACTAAAAAGCTAAAAACTCAGACGCTGCAATATAGAACAGGAAGTGGGAAAGGATATAGGGATATTGATTTGCTGGAATTATTATAACGGGCGTTGGTACTCCCTTAAATGTTGTCTCCAAAGTGCTATAATAGGGTGCTATAGTAAGGTGCTTATTGTGCTTGCAAAACGTGCCATTGTTATACACTGTTAAACAAGAAATAAATATAAAGTGTTAGTAAAAGGCTATTATATATATCTTTTACTAAGTTGAATTCAATAGTGTTAATAAGGTGCTATGTTGCGGGAGTACTAAAACTGCCTCATATTCTCCATCAGTATATCCCTTATAGTATTCCTTGTAATTTCCCTATTTATTATATTAGCTCCTGTTTGGAGTAGCTAGATGATTCAGGGGCATTATCTGACTCTTTGTCTTGTTGTAGTTAAATCGCTGTGTCCCTGAAACTCTATATCTCTCCTTTAGCGTGGAGATCGCAGTTAGGACGCCTCGCGATGACGTCACTAACACGCGCCTCACGTTGCTGCGTCTCTCCTGACGCACGTTTCTCAATTTCTTCAGGGGTTACCGCCATGACATTCAGACTTCCCTATTTATAGTCTCTGTTGTCATGGGAACCGATATTAAATTTAAAATCAAAGTTTTGCTATATTTAAAAAACTTAAAGAGTCTCTAGACGTTAAAAGCTGCAAACTCACATATCTTACAATTCTTAACCATAAACTTGGACTTGCAATATACTTGAAACGAGTGAATTGGATAGTATATCAGTATATCTTATGTTATTGCTATAACTCTCCATATTCTTATTATGGAAACCAGTGTTATGTAAACCTTGGACATCATTTTATATATATATATATATATATATATATATATATATATGTGAGTTATTAATATATAAAGGGTTTTAAAATAATATTATCCATCTTAGTACCTTAGTCAAATGATCTTATTAGATCTCATTTATATTAAAATAAACACTCCCATGCTTATATTATCCCTTTTTAGATATGTCTGTCTCTTGAGGTATAAATATATTGTTGCATACTTTCAGAACTCAACTAACTTCATTTATTTCCATACTTTTTTATTGTAAAGTATTCTTTATTAATTGAGTCCACTAAATCTAGTATTTAATTTTGTTTGAATTTGGACATTATCTTTAGAGATTAATATGGTATTAGTGTAGTATATACAATGATTCCCAAAGTAAATGGAGAGTTATATTATTATTATTACATTATCATTATTGCAAGTCTTTTATGATATAATGGTTTAAGTGTAAGTCCATGATATTATAGTTAATATCAGCTTAAATACTTAGGGCCTCATTCTATTAACGGCCGTAGGAGATGCGGGGCCGCAAGGACCGGCCGCAAGCTATTCTGCTATTCTATTCCCCTCCGGCCGGGGATTCCGGCAGGCTTGCGGCCGGCACCTTGCTATCCCTTGCGGCCGCTCGCGCCGGAGAAAAGCCTTTGATCTAAAACGGCCGCAAGAGTTTTGGCCGCAAGAAAAGCCCGGTTGCTATTCTATTGCTCCGGGAACCCTCTCTGCAAGGCTAAAAGCGAGCCGCAGCTTACTTGCAGGAAAAAGGTCCCGCTAGCACCAATTAAGCACATTATAAAGCAGGAATAAAGGCATCCTGCACTCTGAGGAGACTATAAAGTGATTGTAGGTGTTAGCAAAAATAGCACAACATTCCCCTATACTCAAATCCGTAAAAAAATATCCATGTAAAAAGTCCAGAGTGCTTGGAGTACCTCAGACCCGGCCACGCTGCGGCCGGAAAATAAACAGTTAATGTAAACTCGGATTTGGGCCGATGTGCAAGCTTGAGAGTGGGTTACTATTAATCCTCATGTCCCTAGCATTTACAGAGCTTTACAGTGCTGTCTTGAATTTATTTTTGACTTTAAAGATTTCTGAGCTTACGGCCGGTTGCAAGATATACGGCCGGCCGTTTTACGATTCCTTGCGGGGGTTCCGTTATCTTGGAATTTAATTATACGGCTATCCCCTTACGGCCGGCCGTATATCTTGCAACCGGCAGTAAGCTCAGAAAACTTTAAACGCAAAAATAAATTCAGGATGTCACTGTAAAGCTCTGTAAATGCTAGGGATCATATTGGGGGACATGAGGATTAATATCAACCCCTTCTCAAGCTTGCACATCAGCCCAAATCCGAGTTTACATTAACTGTTTATTTTCCGGCCGCAGCGTGGGCAGGTCTGAGGTGCTCCAATCACTCTGGACTTTTTACATGGATATGTGACATAAATTAAAAAATATTTTTTTTACGGATTTGAGTGTAGGGGAATGTTGTGCTATTTTTGCTAACACCTACAATCACTTTATAGTCTCCTCAGAGTGCAGGATGGCTTTATTTAGGCCTTATAATGTGCTTAATTGGTGCTAGCGGGACCTTTTTGCTGCAAGTAAGCTGCGGCTCGATTTTAGCCTTGCAGAGAGGTTTCCCGGAGCAATTGAATAGCAAACAGGATTTTCTTGCGGCCGAAACTCTTGCTGCTGTTTTAGATCAAAGGCTTTCCTCCGGCGCGGCCGCAAGGGATAGCAAGGCGCCGGCCGCAAGCCTGCCGGAATCCCCGGCCGGAAGGGAATAGAATAGCCGAATAGCTTGCGGCCGGTCCTTGCGGCCCCGCATCTCTTACGGCCGATAATAGAATGAGGCCCTTAGAAAATATTGGATTTCTAATTTCATATATATGGGGAAAAAGTAAAACCTTCATTAAGGCCCTCAGGTTTTCTAGTCTTTAACAGATAGATCCATCTTGCTTCCATCTTTAGTAACTCTTTATCTATGTTACCTTTTCTAATGGTTGGTTCAATGTGATCTATGGCCATAAAAGAAAGTGCTTTCACATCCCCTTTATGTTTAGTGTTGACATGAATAGCCACTGGTGTATCATATTCTCTGTTGATACTATAGATGTGTTCCAGAATCCTTCTTCTAAATTCTCTATAGGTTTTACCTATGTACCTCATTCCACATTTGCAAGATATTAAGTAAATAACTCTCTGTTTTACATGTTATAAGATACTTAACTTGGTATATCTGTGTTGCATCTTTTGAAGTGAAAGTTTTAGCTGGTTTTATATACTGACAAGCTTTACAAGATTGGCATTTAAAAAAGCCTTTTATTTTTTCTAGCCATGTAGTCTTTTTAGGAATCTCCAGGTGGCTTTTAGATAATACATCTTTTAAATTGGTAGATCTTCTACTTGTTATCTGAGAGTGTTCACTTAAGAAGGGGTTTAGATCTTTATCATCCCTTAGTATCTGCCAGTGTCTGTTGAAAATCTTTTTTATGTCGAACCATTTGTTATTGTAGGTTCCAATACATCTGATGGTGTTGTCTTCATTAAGGGATTTATCCATAAGTCGAGATTCTCTATAGATATTTTTGGCTCTACCATAGGCCTTCTTTAGTGTCTTTTTATTGTATCCACGTTCTTGGAATCCATTTTGTAGGTCCTTAGCCTCACAACGCAAATACACTGAAATCAAAGTTGATCTTAAAGTGGGTGGCCCAAAAAAGCTTTGCAGTAGGATTCCAAAAACAATTGACTACTGAGTACAGGCTTTCACAGTCAAGGCTAGTATGATAGGGGAGAAATTTCCTGAACAGTGCTTAGTCTTGTTTGCCTGATAACATAAGATTGCGATGAAGAAGATGTTAATGCCTGGCTATAAATCATGACTCTCTTGTGAGTGGCCATGCAGCCCACTGAAAGTGGGACAGGCAGCCAGAGTGCAAAATGATATGGTATTCATACAATGAGAGACTGTTCTAATGGGGTTGCAGGAAGAAAATGTAAGCAGGTCTGCTCCACCTGCTCTGTCAATACCCACAGTCATGTGCTTTAAAAAGAAAGGAGCCTCAGCAGCCAATGAGATCGTCACTGCCAAGGCCTCAGAACCAAGTTCAAGTGGACAAACTGGTTACCTGGGTAAACAGGTACAGTAATGTGCCTGGGAAGCTTTAGCCTTTGGCCCTGTAAGCCAGCATTTTTCTGTTGGTTCTACCATTTCTGCAAGGGACAAAGCCTCTGGTACCTATCCTAATCTACTGTCAGCTTGCCAATGGCCAGGTCCCTTTTCAGAATCCCCAATCAGGGTAATGTCCCTCCAGTTGTTGCCCAGGTTGGTCCCATGTGAAATTCACCACATTCACTATCTTAGACATCCCAAGGTCTGCTCAGTGAATTATGCAATTCCAAAAGAGTACACAGTAGTTTCCTACATATAATTTATTTAAGGCCGGGGGAATGTAGCCCTGTTGGCCACATTTGACAATGAAGCAGTCAACTGTGGCTGTTTTATCAAGACAGCCATCTAGTCCTTTGTTTCAGTGTAGATGAGCATGATATTAGACCTATGTCTCCCCATGGATTGCTCATTCTACTATTCTTTTTTTGAAACTTAATAAATCTTCTGGAGTGGTGTGTAAAGGAAGTTGTGGGTAGTGGGTCTTTGGTTTGCTACCTGGATGACACATGCTGTGACCACAGCCCTAATGGGGGAGAAGCCTGCAATAAATGACCGAGGTACCTTCTCTATTTTATTACCAAAGGTGCCTAGCACTCGGCCAGATAGACATGGAGCCTGTGGACTTTATGGTTTTGCAGCCTAGGGCTTCCTTGTGATAACCACGGTTTTCCCTGTCTGACTGTCTAGGGTCTAGAGACTCTCATCCCCAATATACACCTTGTGTAAAGTTTAAAAGCAGTAACACTTATGTATTTCCCACTCTGTTTCCTCTCACTAATTTTTCTGCTAACTGGTGCAGACATATTGCCCAACCCATGCCCCTGAGAAATTTCCACTTGCTATTAGCTAGCACAGCCCACAAGGCAGCACCTCAAACACCAATAATCTTATATCCATCACCTGTCACAAAACATCTTATCATCTCTGCTTTCTCCTGTGTCCTCTGGAATGCATGCTCCATATGCAATAAACTCGCTTCCATTAATGACCTATTTTTTTACGACTCCCTTAATCTGTTGATAATCACCGAAACCTGGCTCACTCTATCAGATACTGATCTCATGCAGCACTCTCATATGATGGCTTTCCCTTCAGTTGCACCCCTAGACCTGGGAACGAACTAGGTGGAGGTGTGGGTTTATTACTTTTGTCATTGGACTCTCATAATGTACAGACCACAAATCAACATAACTGACACATCCTTGACCTTATCTTTACGAATCTCTGCACAATCTCCAACCTTGTCACTCCCTCTGACTACCTGCTCCTAAACTGCAACCTCACCACTCCTTCTACTCAATGTCCTTTATCAATCCTCACCACCAGAACCTACAGAAACCTCCAATCATTTGACCCACAATAGTTTTCCAAAGTGCTACAAACCCTTCTCAGTCCCCTCATCACACCCTCACTTGCCCTGACATTGCCACCTCACATTACTACTACTATTCCACCCACTGCCACAGGATAACTCCCTCGCTCTCATCCACAACCATTACATGGTTTACTATGCAAACATGCTACATCCAGAGGAAATCTCATATTTCATCACTTTATCTATTACTAGTTTGTTGGGCTCTTGCTTCATTACCCTCAATCATGGCAAACACTACTTTTCTTCATTAATATCAACTCTGTCCACCAACCCCAAACATGTGTCCACTACAATCAACACTCTCCTCCCATCTCCACTTCTTACTCCTTCTTGTCTCACAGCTGAAGACTTTGCCAGCCAGTTAAAAAATAAAATTGATATCATCTGAAACAAACTCTCCCCTCAATGTGGCTCTAACACACCCTTCTCTCAACAAACCAACAACACCCAGCCTTTGCCCTTTCCCAGTCCATATCTTGCACACTAGATTGTCGTCTAACTCAAACTCTATTCAATCTCTTCCTAAACAGGCACATTTCCATCTACCCTAAAACACTCCATAATTATACCCTTTTTCAAGAAGCTCTAATCTGACCAGCTTCTGCAACTATTAGTCGGTCTCTCAACTTGGCTTCAAAAATGCTTGAGTGACTCATCAACAACTGCCTAACCCAATTATTTTCCTCCAACCTGCTTCTTGACTCCCTCCAAGCTGTCTTCCAGCCCAAATAATCCACAGAGACAGATCCAACAAAAATAACTAATGATTTGCTCACCAACAAATCAAAAGGTCACTTCTCTATTCTAATCCTCCTGGATCTCTTGACTGCCTTTGATACATTTGACCACCCTTTAATTATGCAAATATTCCACTCCCTAAGCATCCGTGACACAGCTCTCTCATAGTTCACCTTTTATCTAGATAATTGAACATGTAATTTCTCCTTCTCTGCCACCTCTTCTTCTCCGCTCCCGCTGACTGTTGGCATATCCAATGTTCATTCCCATGTTACCCTAATAAAAATCCTTTTGAATTCAGTGTCATTTATATGCAGATGACGCTGAATTCTACTCAGCACCAGATCTATCCCACTCTTTTCTTGCACGTGTTGCAAACTAACTTTTAAGCATATCCTCCTGGATGTCCACCCATTACCTCAAAATCAACATGGCAAAGACGGAGCTCCTAACAATCCCGCCATCTATTACAGCTTCCGCTGTTATCAATGCCATCCTCACTCCAACCTGTCAGACCTGTAGTATTATTGTTCTATTGGATCCTGCACTCTCTTTCATTCTTCACATACAATCAGTAAAAAAACATGTCATTTTCACCTAAGAAAATACCTCCAAATGCACCACTATCTTACACAAGACACAACTAAAATTCTAACCCATTCCCTCATCTTACATTGACTATCACAAACCTTCCCATTAACAATCTGTTTTCACTACAATCCATAATGGACGCCTCCTCTAAAGTCATATACCATAGTCAAAGCTCTAGAGTCTCTCTCTGTCAGTCACTCCACTGGCTTCCCAGTAAGCCCTTAACACAAGTGCACTCCCTTATATCTCTACCCTAATCTCATCATACTCCCCAAACCGCCCTCTTTGCTCTGCTAATTACCTTTTTTCCCTCCTTTCTCTTTTTCTTGTCGTTTCCTCTCACTCCCGCTTGGGACTTTTCTTGAGTTGTCTCTACTCTATAGAACTCCTTTCCTCACTCCACCACACTATCTTCCTGCCTCGAAACCTTCAAAAATTCACTAGAAAACCATCTGTTTAAAGAAGCTTATCACCTTCAGCCTTAATTTATACAACTGTGTAAACATGTTCACACACAATCTACAGTTTAACACACAGCCACCTCCACTTGCATCAGCCTACTGCCCTATTCACTGATATATTGCATCTATCACATCTTGTACAACACACCAACTATACATTTTAGATTGTTAGCTCTTCAGAGTAGGGACCTCTCTTCTGTTGAACCAACCTGTCTGCCGACCCATTTGTATTGCACTGTACCTGTACTAATATTTAATTTTTTGTAATTTTCAACTGTACCCACTGTACTCTGTTTTATAAATAGCACTATGGAAAATGTTGATGTTTTATAAATAGAGTAATAAATAGATAAATAATAAATAGATGCTGATGTGTGTCCTTATGTGTAGTACTGTAAATCATATACTATGATGCAATTATTGTTTGCAGGGATATGTCTAGGAGAACTGTGTGAACTGGCATAATGAGGGCGTTCAGTGTTGAAGACCTCCTGCTGAGTGATGGATATGGATATGGATTATCCTGCTAATTGCCTGGACCATCAAGTGATATACAAGTTCATTCAAGTATGTACTTCCATTTCCGTTTCACACTTTTTGTGTATATGATGTGCCCATTTGTTCTTTGAGTGGCAGTAGGAGCTATTAGGTATCTTACAAGTATTTTTTATAATGAGAAGTTTGATGGGTGGGTTTAAATTTTATTTAATTTGCCCGTGTGTAGAGTAAAAATCAATTTATCTGTTTATAGAAAAAAAAAAAAAAGAACAGAGAGACCAGTAAGAATACACAAGCACCCTGACACCACCCAGTCATTCTGTGGAGGTTTCTATAATTAAAAAAATGTGTATAATTTCAAATGCCCTAGTTGTAGCATGGAAAAGTACAGATATGACAAATTATACAATACAGCTGTTTTTTTTACCAGTATTAATGTGTACTATTCCTAAATTGGAGATATTGTGATTTGTATGTGTATTGTTATGTTAACAAAATACCATTTTACCATAATAATATATATTTGTTTTAATTTGTGTGTAATACAGCTTTATTTGTGAGTTTTATTTTAATTACCTTTATATGATAGCAGTACCGCCTTTATCCCTTTAACAAAATGTAGACTTAGATGAAATGCATATTTTATATATTGAGCGGTTAACATATCTGTAAATTGTCCCACCCCGTCTTTAGTTTTCGATAACACAGGCTGAACTGCATAGGACACACAAAGGCCCTCATTCAATTTGCAATTTTGCCAATTGAATAAGGCTCTAAATAAGTACATAACATATTTTTTTTAAAGATGTTTTTGGTTAGTGAAGACCTTGCTTTTGGATAGATGTTTACTAACCAAAAACATCTTTAAAAAAATATGTTATGTGCTTATTTAGAGCCTTATTCAATTGGCAAAATTGCAATTGAATGAGGGCCTAAATATGCATAGTGAACTGTATACAGAGAGCCTCATTCAATTCCGAGTTGCCCAATTGAATAGGGCTCTATATAAGCACATACAAAAACATTTCAACAAACTTTTTAGTTACTGAACCTCTATCCAAAACCAAGGTTTTCACTAACTAAAAACTTCTGTCAAAAAATATGTTATGTGCTTATATAGAGCCCTATTCAATTGACAAATTTCAAATTGAATGAGGACCAGAGTAAATTGGACTGACCACTTTCTGGACACACAGTGGCGTGGAGAAACATATATCTTGGACACTAATAGAGAAAGTATGGGGGCAGGTGCAGCTGCCAACCCCTAATGTTATCAAAATTAAATATTCACTTACTGTTGGGATACATTTTCATTTGCTATATATCCCCAGGCAATCCTGTCTATTCTGACTTCAGGGATTGTCAGGGACAAACGACTCAATCATTTTACCTTCCCTTGAGAACAGGGACAAGGATGTGGTATATATATAACCCAAACTATGGATTAACAAAAAGCATTACTGGTATGGTATAACAAATCAACATAAAAGATTGACACAGGATACATACACAAGCATTCGCACACCTACCTCTACATTACACATTTGCAAGAAAAACACAAAAGAGAACTTCGGTGAAAACATTTATTAATTATTTCTCATTAAAAAGCCAATAGTAAAATATATGTAAGATATTACTTGATTTATTATCAATACATGCAATAATTACCGTATATAAGAAAAAGCATTTACTACTTTTAGACGGCGATAACTATATTTAATCATTTTCAATTATTCCATAGCATGCTTCAAATTAACCTTTTACCAATTCATCAAACATATATGTTGTTTAACAATCATTTATAAAATGGAGCGCAAGTGCATTCTGCGATATACTTGTAGTGATAAGAAAATGTACTTCCATCTTCACAATTCAGAGGAGCAGTTCCGTTTTTATATAATATTACACCGCAGCCACTACAAGGTTGTACCACTTTATTCTCATTATAGTCGTAGCTGTAAAATAAATATAGAAAACAGTGCTTTGAGATTTCACATATATTGGTTAGTGCTTAGGCAAGCAATTGCTTCAAGGTCAATTAAAGGACCACTGTGGTCATATATTTTAAATATACATTTTTAAACAACTCTGCGTGAAAATAGATCATATACATTTTTAGAACGAAAAATAATATAATACAGCCTCTAACATATTACTTTATATGCAATTATGCTGCTGTACTTTCTAGCATTTTGATATCTGCAGATCAGCTTCCTGAGGAGTGAGGAGACCAGAAGATTAAATCTGCACAATGGGAAAGTGTCATCTACAACTGCCAGAGTTTTCAGTAGCAATAAAGGAACGCTCATTTATTTACAAGCATATTCTCTTCTTAGAATCAGCTGACAAAATAAAATGGATGTCTGCAGTAAATAATTATTTGATTTAAAATATAAAATGCAATGGCTGTTTATTTTTTTTCTTTCTACATAAATGTTGCTTATTATCAATCCCAGTGTACTTCAGGCTGCTGCTTTACCCTGTAGTAGGCCCCAGTGATTTGCACCTACTAAACCTTCAGTAGCTAGACCACTGGACACAACAAATTGAGTGTCGGGATACAGAGCATCTCATGTTGGCTGTGAGTTATTTGCAAATAGATGTGGATTTTAATAACAGTCTGAATATAAGTGAAAACAAGTACATACAGTGATGCAATGAAGAAGCAAATAATATAACTGTAATAAATACATTTTGATACATAGAAACCGATTTAACTGCACATAAGAATCAAAAAGGCCCATCAATCAGGCTCATTTTATCCACCAATAGTTTGACAAAATGAATCTTAAGGATATCCTTATACTTATCTGAGACATGTTTTAATTCCTTAACTGTATTTGACCCTACCATTTCCACTAGAAGGCTATTCAAGTTATCTACTACTCTTTCTGTACTACTTTCTCATATTACCCTTAAACCTTCCAATTTCCAACTTCTAATCTTAACCCCTTGTCCCTGCATTCCTCTTTTTATCTCAGACACTGCCCTCCTGAACTTTAAATGCTTTGATATATTTGAGTGTCTCTATCATATCACCTCTTCTTCTGTCCTCAAAGCTGAACATACTAAAGTCATGGAATTTGTGCTTGTACATTTTATTCATTTTATTATGTCAGTTTAAAGATGTGTTCTCCGGAATGGAATACAGTGTGTGACAGGTTGAGTTCTAACCATGGATCTATAGGCTGGCATTTTAACCTCTCTTTGTCTGCTACTACATCCTCTACCAATACAGCTAAGTAACCTCCTTTAATTTCCTGTATTGTTTGCCTACTTCTAAATCATGAAATATATTAACATTCAATGCAGAGAATTTGTAGAGAATCCACTAGTAATATCACTAATACTTATATTAAATACAGCAGGAAAAGAGAAATGAGAAAGGATTTATGTCTTCAATATTAAAGGGACAGTGTAATGTAAAGCTTTCATAACGTTTAAGCAGTCAAGATCAGTATGAACAATTTATTATTCATTTTTTCTCGTCTGTCTCTAAATTATAGTGAATGTCATCAATACCTTCAAAAATTCATATAATACTTAATAATGTATTATATTACAATGTTTCTATATGTGTGTGGTGTGGCTGCGATGGGTGAAGGTAGTAAGTATAAGGTCTATTGCAAATTAATTTGACCACCCCAAACAACTCACAACATCTCCTATATTAACTCTTCTACTAACTTGTAATTTCATATATGTATGCATGTATGCAGAAACAGTAGCATCATAGGCGGAGCAACTGCCGGTGCAGGTGGTGCAATATACATCTGGACGGCCTCCATTGCAGTCGCATTCCAGGCCCATACTTCTCTGGACCTGCGTCTTCTTCTTGCCTGGGCAGGCAATTTTGAATGACCTCATGTGTGTGTGATGTAATTCAGGATTCCCTGCCCAAACGAGAACAAGAGCCAGCAGGGAGCCCTCAAGAGGAGTGGTGGGGCAGAGTGAGCCAAGGGAGAACGGGGGTAAGTGGGAGAGCCAGAAAAATAAAGTTACTGTGAACTACAAATGAATTAAAGGATATACTATAAATATTTTACATACTACTAACATACATAGCTGTATCTATCTATCTATCTATCTATAAATAAATATAATGAGTAACATTATACAGAATATGTGAAATTGAGACTTGAATTTAGCCTCTATGTACAGCTCATATTAATAATGGGTGGTGGCTGACAGGTGACACAGCAGAAAGGTAGAGAGAAACATGAAATACAGAGTTAAATCATGAGGAAATTAAAAGAGCGATAAACATGGATGAAAGACAGCTACATCAGTAAAAGAAAAACTGAGGTGAATCAAGGAAATAGTAACTACAGAAAGATAGAGAGAGAGAGAGAGAGAGAGAGAGAGATACCCACACTCCTTTCAGGATAGCTTTCACTCACATAACTTTTTTTACATGTCAATTACTAAATAAACAAATTAATTTCCTGTTAGGACCAGGAAAAACTAAAGGTTACAGATATGATGACATATACATTGACTTCGGTAACAAAGTTGATAATGTAGTTTGCAATGTTATCAATTACATCATTCATGGAATGCAAGAAGAGATTATATAATTTACCTTATTAAGGAACCGCACTGACCGGCACATTTTGCCATGCTTACTACAGCTGAACATCTAGTTTTACCAGCTCTACTACTGGAAATACGTTGGACCTTCACTGAAACGGGCATGGCTTTGCATGATTTTTCACCTGTATAAAAGAATGTAATACCTTTTTATTCACAAGGTAACAAACTCATTGTATAATGTGTATGAACATTTAATATCTCATAATACGCAGAAAGACCCATTTACTTGAAAACCAGTCTATCTTCCAAGCTGGACGAATTTAAACATATATATTTTATTCAACAGACATTGGACATTCATAATTATTTATTTACTGAACTATGTACTTCTAAATAATTATGGACATCATCACTGTTACATATTGATGTAACTTTGCCTTTGGGCAGGGATTTCTACATAGGAAGACTGGATAGATTGCATCTCATGCTATGAAGAAATCAAATGCATGTTCCTCAAATGTAACTATGCCAATACAATAAATGCCTTTTTCACAAGATGCTTGTCCACAAACAATGCTACATTGGTGTATTAATATAAAACTGAATCATGCAGCTCACAGAGATAATATTGATGAACAGAGGCATACCAACAATGACATTGTAAGACCATTTGTCATTTATAAAAGCATTTCTTTCTGTGTTCTTTATAGTAAATTGCAAAGTGTCTCCCAACCCCATGTCAGTGCTGTTAAATGGCCTTTGCCCAGCTAGGGTGTTAAAGCCTCAATGGAATGTGTGCATTGCCTAAACAATGTCATGAACATATTCCTTTAATACATTGGCAAAAGGTTGTACTGCAGAAAGAAGACACATTTCATCCATTTTTAACAACTTTCTAACCAGCCACTAATGCATCCAAATTTATTTTGTAATTTCTGTAATTTGTATGTGGCACTCTCCAGGGTCTTATGACTTTATAGCCATTCCTCCCCCTCTAGATATTGATTAAAGAGATAAAAAAGCATGCAGTGAAATCTGACAATTCATTTAAAGTGACACAGCAAATATTCCAGTTGTTACAGAAAGTCAAATATAGGCAGCTAATTGTAATGGGCTATTATTTTTTGAGTGGAAGTGTTAGATAACTGATCAATTTAGCAAACCTAAGAATAAATGTGTTTCTAAACAGTAATACATATATTATTATTTCTCATAATAAATAACACACTTACAGGTATAACAGCAGTTATTTGTGTCATATTTTCTAAAATCCTAAAATGACAAAAAATATATATAGATATCTTAGTTACTTGCACATAGTAATTACAGTATATACACATATTATCATGTATTATTTGTTATATAAACATTTAGACATTTTAAACAATAAACAATAAAATGAACCTGTATGTCCCAGTGTAATTTCATTAATTTGCTGTGTGCCCTTAAGAAGAAAAGTAAAACGTTTTTTCATACACGTTTTTTCATACACGTTTTTTTACACTGATATATATCTACTGCTATAATCCTGAGCAAAAGGCTTAAAAGCAAAAATATTGTACTGAGAAAAAAAAAGGTTGGTAAGTGCTAATATGAGCAGTACTTATATACATTTGTACATACTGTTTATGTTTTTATATCACTGAGGAAGCCTTAATGGCGAAACGCGTTTGACACTATTTTATGTTTTTAGATTATTGACTGTATTCATTTTCATTGTGCCCATCCCTATTGGCCATCCAGTATATGGCATGCACTTGGGATTGCATGGTACAATAAATATATGATAAATACACTATTGTTTTTACTAGTGTGTTTCAATTGTCCCCCATAAGGAGTTGGTATCATATTTTGTTCTATAGACACTATATAATAGTAGACCCAATAGCGTTGGTGATCCAACTATACCTACTACAAGATTATCTGGATTGTATCCTGTGCCTGGGATTGAGATCTGAGGATTGGACATCGGGTACTTCCAGAGGTTCCCTTTTTTAATCTATACAGATACTTCATAAGTTTGGGGTTATCACATGTGAGTGAAATACTATATGATTGATGTTTTGACGTGACTATTATACACTCATATTGCACTAGGAGTTGGCGCGCTGTCTTTCCCCTACCCTTCTTATCATCTCTACGTGAAAAAAAAAATCACAATTTCTGTCTTTAAAATAGAAGTTTTCTAGCTTATTCATATGTATTATTAACAATACCTTATGGCAGAATTCTTTCTGCTCATAAAAGCATTTGTCCATTGCAGCTTCCCAACCTGAATCTGTACATGTCTTTATGATGCAGGTTTCACTTGGATCTCTATATGTGTAGCCAATCTAAAACAAAAAACATAGTAGATATTACAATATATATATATATATATATATATATATATATATATATATATATATGTCATGGAATTATATAAAATTATCAAATAGGTAGAATATGAACAAAAATGCAATTGTTTCAAACAGTTCTTCAGCATTGCATCAATGGAGATCTTCTAAAGTAGAATATAATTTACATAAAACTAAAAGATAAATCAATAAAAATGTGTAAGATGAAAATAATGTGACAAGACAATCATAAACATTTTTGCTTAAATTACATAATACTAATATACATTTTTTTTTTCAAAATAGAGTCAATATGTTTGTTTAATTCAACAATAGGCCATAGTTTGTAAGTGTGGTTGAGCTGCTCTGGTACACAAGAGTGTACCAATACTGATATTTCAGGTCCCCTTTAATAGTTTAACAGAAGTTTGCACTATTTTTATAGGTATTCTTGACAAATTAATTACTTTGAAGACTTGCAATCTATAGTGATGTTATTGCTACTTATGCTACTAGGTCCTAATGCTATTTTATGTTTCTAGGAAGGCATAGAGTAAGGGACCACTGCAGTTTAAGAAAAAGACACTTGTTTGTCAAGTGTGTACCAAACTAACAATATGGGGGGGGGGGGGGGGGGCTGATTTTTTCAAAACTCTATTTATGAGTATAAAAATCCATTGTGTATTTGTTACTCAACATCCTGAGAGTTGGATTATTGGGTTGTGTGTTTCAGTTATCAGTGGAGGAAGGAGTGGGGAAGAGGGAACAGGCAGAAGTCAGAGCCTCTGATAACTCAATACAATGAAACTGACACCATACGCCTTCTCCATCAGTAGCCCAGAAGCAAGACTTTTCATTTCTGGATAACTATGGTTGCATCCTTTGATGAAAACACCCCTCTCTCACACACACACAACTTCTAGTAAACTATTATAGATCCCTACAGGACCCAGAATAGGCATCAACATTTATTTTTCTTACTTAATTATGCTCTTAGTTATGTAAAGATTTCAAACATTGTGGTGCATTGTACACCTCCCTATCTTTTATGACTCAATGTCCATGCCTTGTTCCTGCTTGAAGTGCAGATAAGTAAACTCTACTGTTTGTAATGTACACATAGCAATTCATCTTGTGATAATGAGGTAATCTCAGCCTCTAATGTTTCCACCTAATGGAGAAGAACTCACAGACAGGGGTATGTATTAGAAGACACAAAAATGGAGATCGCTAGAGCTGTATACAATTGCATAACAACGTAGTGGATTTAAAGGTAGTTTTTATTATTATGTAAATGCCTTACCGGTTTTTCATCTCCATCAAGTAAACATGTCACAGGTTCTGTTAAATAGAGAACAATGTAAATCAATATATCCAATATAAAATATCAAAATATAACTGTGAATGAAGTCAAAAGTTTTATAAAGCTGGCATAGTGCTAACGAAATTGATGGCATCAGAAGTAAGTAAAAAGGTTAATCAATAATAATATTAACAGGTGAAACTTGCATTTTCTTCCTTCTCTGGAGTTCTGCTTTGGATAAGGAAATTATTTGGATAAGGAAATCATTAAAAACTTACCTATTGACTTTTAAAGTGGGGATGTGAATTCATTTGGATGATTTAGATTGTATTTAATACTTGTCCACTGATCAATGAAATTGAACTGTATATTTTTTTTAAATTATTTAACAGATTTAGAATCAGACCAGTAGTGCATAAGCATAAAGACCACTAAAAACCTATATTTTCTGTCCCTGACAAAAATAATCATGCTTTAAATGTAATCTGGAGCAATAGAACAATTCTTGTTTTATTGCTTTTCCAGAAAAGTAGGATAGTTTGTTTCTTCATAATTGCAAAACAATTTTGATACATAATACTCTGTACATAATAAGTAAAAAGCAGAGATCTCATTGATGGACGTGTCATACTAAATTAAGGATTGCTCCTAATACATTCTATATTATAACACAATGTTGATTTGATATCATTTTTAATAATGTTAGTAATTAAAAAATGTGCTTAAAAGAAATGAAACGTTACATCTGAAGGTCTCTTTAACAACACGTACCACAATATCCACAGCATGATGCTCCTGGTTTCATTACTACTTTTCTTTGACCCACTTCACAACGTAGTTCTTCTTCGCATTTTCTGGGTGCACATTCTGCCATTCCAGTATCGGCATTACATGTGCATACTTCACAACCAGTTTTCCAGCTGTCACCACCCTATAATTAGAATATACTGTTTAGAAACTGTTCATTGTTTGGTAATAGAAATGTTGATGTACAACCATAAGAATATAAAAACTTACATATTTTGATTCTCCTGATGATGTGCAACAAGCTGTTAGTAAACATAGATAAAAGAGGAAGTTAAAACTTAGGCATGTTGAGAGTTATAACAAAAATGCTAAGAATATATTTCATAAACACTGCTAACGCGTATGCATCATAAAATAAAAGGGTTCCAATAGAAACTGAGTAACATATATACATTTTAGTTAGAGAGTCATGTAGGTATTTTGATGAATTTTACTAATGCATATATTCATTTGAGAGCGGCTGAGTACCTGGGTGAGGGGACCTACTGTATAGGACACATCTACTCCTACTAAAGATCGTAATTCCTGTGATAACACTCAGGAGGGTGTGGGGGGAAAGAGACTCAGGGGAGGGAGAATAGAGGAGGTAGAGGCACGTAAAATAGAAGGGGAAGAGGGGGTAAACTCGCTCATTGCGTTCATTGCAGGGCCCATGATGAGCGGCAAAGTAGAGCGGGGGAAGAGGATTGCCATGAGCGCCAAAGGCGCTCATTGCTATGACTGCGATGAGCGGCCAGATGGGGGAGAACCTTGCAATGAGCACCAAAGGTGCTCATTGCAAAGCCTGTAAGGAGCGCCATAGGCGCTCATCGCGAGCCCGGTAATGTAGAGGGGGAGAGGCTCGCGATGAAGGGGGGAAATATGTGCATTGTGTGGCAAACACCATTGCCAGACGTTAAATTTTATCACTGTCATTTTTGACTGGCAATTCCCTTGTAATAAATATATTAGACAATTAAAGTGAAAGACATTGAATTAAAACAAATAATTTACCAATCAAAACATTTTATGAAACCACTAGACCAAAACACTCTGCTTTAAAAAGTATGTATAAAACTTAAACGAATTTCATTACTTGAACAATATATATTGAATGATTATGAGAACTAGTTATTTAAGATTATATATATATATATATATATATATATATATATATATATATATATATATATACAGTATCTCACAAAAGTCAGTATACCCCTCACATTATCTTTTCATTTGACAGCACTGAAGAAATGACGCTCTGCTACATTGTAAAGTAGTAAGTGCACAGCCTGTATAACTTGCTGTCCCCTCAAAATAACTCAACACACAGCCATTAATGTGTAAACCGTTGGCAACAAAAGTGAGTACACCCCTAAGTGGAAATGTCCAAATTGGGCCCAAAGTGTCAATATTTTGTGTGGCCACCATTATTTTCCAGCACTGCCTTAACCATGGAGTTCACTAGAGCTTCACAGGTTGCCACTGGAGTCCTCTTCCACTCCTCCATGATGACATCACTGAGCTGGTGGATGTTAGAGACCATTTGAGGATGCCCCACAGATGCTCAATAGGATTTCGGTCGGGAGACATGCTTGACCAGTCCATCACCTTTACCTTCAGCTTCTGTAGCAAGGCAGTGGTCGTCTTGGAGGAGTGTTTGAAGTCGTTATCATGCAGGAATACTGCACTGTGGTCCAGTCTCTAAAGGGAGGGGATCATGCTCTGCTTCAGTATGTCACAGTACATGTTGGCATTCATGGTTCCCTCAAGGAACTGTAGCTTCCCAGTGCCGGCAGCACTCATGCATGTGGTTTCCCGATATGTAGTAAACCCCTTGAGTACTAGGTTGTGCGTTACCCTGGATGTTGTATACTGAAATGGACATACTAATAACATACAATATGTTTTAATTACACATATGTCTTCATTGGACTGTTAGTGTCAATTAATGCTGAACATACATAATTTTCTATAGTTAGTTTGGTGCTACTGTATAGTGTCTCTTTAACTGCTGCTTCGGCACTAAGCAATCGCTTTAAAACCATTTGCAAGTGGTCTTTAGTACAAATAATATTTTTGATGTTACGGCACTGTCCTGCTTTGCGAGATATCTGTAAAGTCTGATTAGAATAAGGTTTTGGTGTAACTCGTAATGTTTCAGTGGCAGGTGATTAGCAAAGCAAGGTAGTTTTACATTGCTCTTAAACATGGTGCAATCTGCAATATAACTGATTAGAATAGGATCCATCAAGTTTAACCTTTTTAGATCCTTCTGATCCTTGAAATATGTGAATTCATTGTTCATTGATCCAGAGAAAGGCAAACAAAAAAAATATTGAAACAAAAGAGGAAAAAATACTGGCAATCTGATTACTCCCTTTATCAATATACCTCCTTATCTAGTTATCCAAGATAACCCTGAATGCTCTTTCTTTAAAAAAATATATCCAATCCCTTTTTAAAGTTGTCTTTGATTCTGCTTTCACAACCTCTTTTGGTAGAAAGTTTTACAATCTAACTTCCCTTAGTCTGAAGAACCCTCTACTTTCTTTAAGGCAAAATCTTTTTTTTTTCAAACATCAAGGGATAGCCTCTTGTCTGTTGAAAATCGCTTGGCAAAAACTTCCCCTGACAAATACTTATATTGACCCTGGATGAATTTATATAAATGAATCTTATCCCCTATTAAGCACCTCTGTTCTAGAGAAAATACATTTAATTTGGCCATTACATAACTTTACATTTATTTGTGTTAAATATCATCTGCCATTTAGCTGCTCATTCTTCTAATTTATGTAAATCCCCTCTAAGTGAAAGTACATCATTTTCTGATTTAACTATATTGTACAAGCTAGTGTAATCAGCAAAAATGGAGATACTACTTTGCAGTTCAACTTCTAAATCAATTATATATATATGTTAAAAAGGATAGGACTTAACACTAACTAACTCTGAGGAACCCCACTTATCACATTAGTTTAATTTGAATATGTTGCATTTACAATAGTTTTTTATCTCTACTCTTTTGGACAGTTTTCAATCCATGAGCAGATATTTACTGCAATACTTTGCACAATAGTCTGCCATGTGGCACTGTATCAAAAACCTTTGCAAAATCCAAAAAGGCTACTTTAAGTAAGTTGCCTTGATCCAAGTTTCTACTAACCTTCTCATAGAAACAAATTTGATTTGTTTGATATGACCTGTCCCTCATAAATCAGGGTTGATTCCTACTTATTATCTTATTACATCAATATATTCCTGTATTCTATGCCTTAAACCTTCTAAAAGTTTCTCCACTACAGAAGTGAGGTTTACCGGTGTATAATTCCCTGGATTTCCTCTTGCTCCCTTCTTAAATAAAGGTGCCACATCTGCTTTTCTCCAGTCATCTGGTACCAAGCCTGTGGAGAGTGAGTCTTAAAAATGTTCAGCCTCTTTTGGATTTCTTTCTGCATTAACCAATTGTTTGATGAAGGCAGTGCATGCCCATGTTGTTACATGATCCTAACCACTGGCACCTCCCTTATGTATAAAGGAAAAAATAATTTATTTAGCACACCTGCCATTGCTGTTCACTATTTATCAGTTGGCCTGTTTCATACCTCCATCACATTAATATATTTAAAAACGTTTTAGGGTTAGTCTTACTTTCCTTTGTAATTAACTTTTCATTTTCGGTTTTTAGCCAGTCTATTGGCTTTTCTGCACAAAAATTGCCTTTGTTCTTCCTTCCTTGAATAATTAAATGCCTGCTTTTTAGTAATTTCTACTTGTATTGCCACATGGTATATGCTGATAAGGGTGTATATTTAGTAAAGCTTTAAATGTATTCCATTTGTCTTCAAAAGGTTTACCTGTTAGTTCTTTGTACCGGTCTATACTTTGTATTGCTGCCATTAGACCATTACAATTTGCCCTTTTAAAATTAAGAGTTTTTGTTGGCTTTGTTTTTTTAACTCAGTTCCAAATGAGACTGTGTTGTGATCACTGTTTCCCCGAACATTTGATACTATATCAATATTATTTGTGATGACTCAATCCAAGATAGTCTAATTTTTAGTAGGTTCTTGTATAACTTGAGCCAGATAATGATCCTGGAGTGTACTCAAGAACCTGCTCCCCTTGTAGCTGAACTACATTGGATTCCTAGCTCAAAGACATGGCCCTCCTTCCTTTGCTAAATGTTAATCTGTATTTATCATTGTCTGAACCTAATTTATGTACAGAGCTACAGAGTATGTCGGCACGTTAGAAATAAACTATAATAATAATAATAATGAAACTGCTGGTCACATTCATCCAGTTTATTTCAGGTACTTAAAATGTTCTCTTATTATAACTTGACCATGTTTAGCTGCATTTCCAATCTGTAACAATAATTGCAATTCATCACTTTCACTTATAGTTCTTTTTTTATTTAATTATGACATTTTACCATTTATCAGCCTCAATATAATAAACTATAATAATACTCCAGCAGCCTCTCATTTAATAGTGTATTCTTAATTCCATCACAACTGCATGAACATAACATATATCAAGCTAAAGTTAACAAAAAGCAATGAAATAGCATACAAAATATAAAAATGATCTGCTTCTGAACCTACCAAAACTAATGAAAACACTGCTTGCAAGACCAGTCCCCAGAGAACTCTGGGCAGCCCAAGGTTTAGAGATAGGCTATTCTCAATTTCTTTAACCTTTTTCAGATTGAGTTCTCTCTAATTCCTGTTCTGTCTGGAATTCCTTGAGGCCTTTTTTAACAACCACTGTGATAAATATGTTTTATAGATTGTTTTTGTTGAATAACCATACTTGCTAGTGGGCAAAATTTCTTTAGAAAGAAAAATAAAATTAACCTATATGTTTTGTAACCTGTATATGTAGCTATTGTTTACTGCAGTTCTCCATTTTGCTTGTAAACTAATACACTTCTATTTATTAATGTTGAGAGCACTGGCAAATGTAACTTTCACATTCTATTTAGACAGAAAATTCATGTGTGTTTAAAGTCTCCTCCCAATTCATGAAGTTAATGTACTAAAGCCAAAATGGTAGATTTTTTAGCTGCATAATTGCATAACATATATATATTAGTCGTAATTGCGAGTTTATGTGTAACGCTCGCAAAGTTACGGGTTTGCGCATGCATGCAGCGCATGCCGCAGCCTGCAGTGAGCAGCAAAACCGTACATTGCGGGGGCCCACAATGAGCGCCAAAGGCGCTCATCACAAGGCCCAGAAGGTAGAGGGGGAGAGGCTTGCAATAAGCATCGAGGCCTGTAAAGAGTAGCAAAGAGGGGGAGAGGCCCGCAATGAGCACTGAAGGCGTCCATCACAAGGCCCAAAATAGGCCCAGGGGGACAGGCGAGGGCCGCAATGGACATAGGGGTATTGGCAGGGAGCCCATAAGTAGGGTTGCAAGCTAATTTGCTTTTTAATTGGCATCTTTTTAAGGGCTCCGCGTTACAGGCTTGAAAAAATGGCAAACGTTAAAGTCGGAACTTTTTTCAAGGCTGTAACTCGGAAGCCCTTTGCAGGCTTGGGAAAATTAATCATTTTCCCCAAACCCGCAAATGTTTTCACACCCGTAAAGAGACACAGGGGAGGGAGAGAGGGCCAAAAAGACACAAGGGAGGCAGTGGGGGGTGGTGGGAGAGACACAGGAGAGGGAGAGTGGGCAAAGAGACACATGGGAAGGAGAGAGGGAAAGAGACATGGGAGGGAGAGGGGGAAAGAGATACAGGTGAGGAGGGGAAGAGACACAGGAGGGAGTGGGGGGAAAGAGACACAGGGGTGAGAGAGGGGGGAGGGGAAGAGACACGGAAGGGAGAGCGGGGCAAAGAGACACAGGGGAGGGAGAGGGGGGCAAAGAGACACAGGGGAAGGATAGAAGGGGAAAGAGACACAGGGGAGGAAGAGCAAATAACAGATAGTAAATAAACAGACAGAAAACACAATGTATAACACTATATCATGCCGTCATGTCTGACAGGCAAGTCGCTAGTAAAAGATAATAATTTAATTTGTTTGCTAGATTACAATATACACTCCTAGGTGTAAAACTGCACATGTTAAGACCAAAGTTTATGAAACATGTCATAAACATAAAAAGAGAAAAGGTACACCTATTCTGAGTCACAAGCCTTAAACTGAATTTAAAATGTAACTTTTATAGAATTTACCTGAAAATAATACATTTTAAAATACAAACAGTTAAGAAAACCACACAGGTTTAACTAGACCGAAGTTTAAGTATCTCAAATTTACCATTATATAGACACCATTGGTCAATATTAAGTAGTAAATTCCTCCTATATTTTAAATTAACATGCATTATAATTAGTTTGTATCTTAAATATTATTATTGCTAAGGAATCCACAAACAACCATTAAAGTAAGAAAAATCCAAATTTACCCTTTAATGTTTTTTACTATAATTTTTTTTAATAAAGGTAAAGATTATATGAATTCTATTTGTTGAAAAGATCAATTTCACATATTAGCCACAAGATGTCACTGTTTCTTTGTGTGCTAATATATTTAATTCAACTTTATTAAATATTCAAGTAATCACACCAATTTGCATATTGTAATTTACTTTTATTATAATTAAATATAAGTTAATGATATTTAAGAAAAAAAAAAAGTTGTTTTGTGTCTGAATCAGTGCAAAAATTGGTTACCCAATTGAAGTAAACAAGTGATCAAAATAACTTTCCAAATATGGTGAAACAATGATCTAATACTGTGAAGATGTTAGATCTCTCTAATGAGTATGTAATAAATGTGATTATCAAATTCCAAAAATTAAAGTGTTAATTGTTACTTCACGACCATTACTTTAATTCTTGGCAGTCGATAATTGAAACAAAAACAAATATATAGCAAAAAAGCAAGAAAGGGTAAATTGTGGATTATTTAGCAATTATAATATAATAATATTTATCCGTACTAATTAAAATGCACGGTAATTTAAAATATACAAGGCATTTATTATTTAATATTGACCAATTGCGGCTATATAATGGTATGTTTGAGGTACTTAAACTTGCGTTTTTTTAATCATTCATATTTTAAAATATAATATTTTTAGTTAAATTCAATAAAAGTAAAATGTTAAGTTCGGTTCAGCGCTTGTAACTCTGAATAAGTGTACTTATTCGCTTTTTAGATATTGTAAACGTTTTCATAACCTTTTGTGTTAATAGAATAATTTAAAGGCATTATTGTTTTTTTACATTCCAAAAACATGTTGCATAAGCATATTTCTAAAAACAATACATTTTAACATATATGACCAAGTAGTCTTTTAAAGCCTTTATGCACTGGAGCTTGACCTGGACCAAAAATAAAAGTTACATAGCTACATAACGTTACATAAACTAAATCACATTTAACAGTAGTACAGTATTACCTGGTCTTGAAGGTGTAGTTGTAGGTGTACCTGATAGACAAAAAAAGGAAGTTTATATTTTATTTGTGCAGTTGAAGCACATTATCTTATACATCTATAATGTTCCCCAGTTACATAAAAAAAAATTGTAACACCAAAAACCATAACCATTAGTGTGATCTGCCTGAAAAAGGTTTAATTAGTAATATGACCTCACAAAGAGACTTAGGGCCTCATTCAATTAACGACCGTAAAATGGCGGCAAAGCTGCGATTCCTTGTGGCCCTCTTACGGCCCCGTGTAGAGCTACTGCTACCCTGCTATTTAAATGGACGGCTCCGCAAGGATATCCCCCTTACGGCCGGCCGCACGTCATGCAAACGGCCGCAAGCGTTTCCCCCGCGCCCGTAAATCTTGTTTTCCGGCCGCAAAGTCAGAAAACTCTAAATGCAAATATAAATTCAAGATAGCACTGTAAAGCTCTGTAAGTGCTAGGCATCATAATGGGGGACATGAAGATTAATAGCAACACCCTCTCAAGCTTGCACATCGCTGAAATCCGATATTTCATTTACGGTTTATTTTCCGTCCCAAGTCCTGCGGGCTCGTCCTTGTTAAAACCTGTACGGGTTCGGAGGTTGAAGGCCGCAAACTCAAAGCATTGTAGAAGCCAATTTATATTCAATCCAGCACTGCAAAGCACTGTAAATGATGGGGAACATAATGGGGGGCATGAGGATTAATAGCAAAACATTCTCAAGCTTGCACATCGCCAAATTGTACTTTGATTTTAAAATCCGTCCAAGTCCCACGGACTTCAATGATCAAACCCGTAGCTCGTTATTCAAGCCTGTGCGGCCTTGGAGAGTGATGTCCTCCAAGCCCGTAGCTCCTTATTCAAACCCGCGAGGGCTTGCATGATAGATAAAACACGAAGATTGAACATGAAATTAAATGTTGAGGGGAATGTTGAGCTATTAATTCTAAACATCACTTTCACTTTTAATAAAAGTACAGGATGGCTTTTCTATGCTACGATTTGTAAGTAAGCCCTTAACGACCCGTGGGTCTATTTTACCCATTTACCGACTTGACGGAGGCTAATCCCGCAGCCTTTGCGGGTCTGATGTGCTCCAGCCCGTGGGACTTTGTACACAGAAATTTGACATAAATTAAAATAAAAATGATTTTCAGATTTGAGTGTAGGGGAATGTTGTGCTATGAATGCTAACACCTCCAATCACTTTCATGTCTCATCAAAGTGCAGGATGGCTTTATTATGTGCTTAATTGGTGCTCGCGGGACCTTTTTGGTGCAAGTAAGCTGCAGCTTGGTTTTAGCTAATAACGGCCTTGACGAGAGGGTTTACGTAGCATTTGAATAGCAACCTTGGCTTTCATTCGACAGGGCGCCGGCCGTAAGCCTGCCGGAGCTCTCGGCCGCAAGAGAATAGAATAGGCACGTAGCCTGCGGCCGGTCCTTGCGGCCACTCATCTCCTATGGACGTTAATTGAATGAGGCCCTTACATAGTTACATAGTAATTGAGGTTGAAAAAAGACTTTCAGTCCATCAAGTTCAACCTTTTAAGATCTTGCATTGATCTATGGTAATTGAGGTTAAGAAAATGCTTTTAGTCCATCATGTTTAACCTTTTTAGATCTCCTCTGATCTGCAATATGCAGATTAATTATTAATTGATCCAGAGGAAGGCAATAAGAAAAAAAAACAAGCGAAACTTGACCGATTGTCTCAAAAGGGAAAAAATAAAACAAAATTCCTTCCTGACCCCAGATACCGGTGATAACGTATATTTACAATGCTTTCAAACACAGTATTTTTTTAGATTGAACAACTTTGTGTTACTTACCATATTTAGGCGTTGTACTGAAATTGGAAAAATCTAAAGATGATAAACACATGAAATACAAATATATTACTATGTGGCTTGTGTATATTATTGTGTTATTTCTAAGCCTCACTACATATTAGGGGACTCATACAATGCAATTTGGTCAATTGAATAGGGCTCTATATAAGCACAGATCATTTTTTTTTACAGAAGTTAGTGAAGTCCTTGCTGTTGGATAGTAGTTCGCTAACTAAAAACCTCTGTAAAAAAATATGCTATGTGCTTACATAGGGCCTCATTCTATTATCGGCCGTAAATCGGCCGCAAGGCTGCGATTCCTTGCGGGGGTTCCGTTACATTGCAATTCAATTATACGGCCCCGCAAGGATCTCCCCTTACGGACGGCCGTATATCTTGCAACCGGCCGTAAGCTCAGAGAACTTTAAACGCAAAAATAAATTCAAGACGGCACTGTAAAGCTCTGTAAATGCTAGGGATCATATTGGGGGACATGAGGATTAATAGCAACCAACTCTCAAGCTTGCACATCAGCCCAATTCCGATATTTTATTAACTGTTTATTTTCCGGCCGCAGCGTGGGCGGGTCTGTGGTGCTCCAAGCCCTCTGGACTTTTTCCACGGATATTTGACATATATTAAAAAACAAATTATTTACGGATTTGAGTGTAGGGGAATGTTGTGCTATTTATGCTACCACCTACAATCACTTTATAGTCTCCTCAGAGTGCATGATGGCTTCATTTTGGCTTTATAATGTGCCTAATTGGGGCTAGCGGGACCTTTTTGCTGCAAGTAAGCTGCGGCTCGGTTTTAGCCTTGCAGAGAGTGTTCCCGGAGCAATAGAATAGCAACCAGGATTTTCTTGCGGCCGAAACTATTTCGGACGTTTTAGATCAAAGGCTTTCCTCCGGCGCGAGCGTCCGCAAGAGATAGCAAGGCGCCGGCCGCAAGCCTGCCGGAATCCCCGGCCGGCGGGGAATAGAATAGGCAAATAGCTTGCGGCCGGTCCTTGCGGCCCCGCATCTCTTACGGCCGTTAATAGAATGAGGCCCATAGAGTCCTATTCAATTGGCCAAATCACAATTGAATGAGGCCCTAGGACTGTGAAAACAATATTTAAATTTAATTAACAGGTACAGGATTAATGGGCCTCATTCAATTGCTACTTTTGTAAATTTATACACACTTAAAATCACTCTTAATGTTGCTACATGTTCTGCAAATATTACTTATTGGCACTAATGAATTCTTAAGTCAATAAAATGCATATAAACATTTAAAAAAAACACCCGATGTGTGTTTAAATGTACAAAAGTAGCAATTGAATGAGGCCTAATGTGAGCAGTATTATGAAGTTATTTTTTTATTAAATTTTGAAAAGGGATGTAAGAATGTTAGGTGTATCATTTATGCATGGTGTTTTTTAGTTAAACTTGGATCACGTATTTGATAATCTTAGGGGCAACCTACAAATAAACAACACTTGTGTTAACTACATATCAGAATAGCTGAATCACCAATCTCAGAATGTCTTGAATTGGAGTCAAAAGAATTTAGGTTTTGTTTTATTTGGATAACATATTTAATTAAAAATATATGCGCTTAGAGAAAAATTATGACTAGATTAGAAAACCTGTTCCTGGCTTGCATAGATGCAATAATACAAATAAGCAGGTAAAAATGTTTTCATTTTTTATTTTATGAGATTAATTCATAAAAAGATGTCTATATGTTATAAGAACCCACTAAAGCATTATGTGATATTTATTTTAAGCACATTACAATCTTGAATATTGTCCAAGCCAGAACCTGTGTGTTAGATTGTAAATCTAATCAAACACATGTTGCTATAAATTGGAGTATTGGAGTATTCAATAGCTATTGATACAAAAAAAACATTATTTTAGTTTTAATAAGCTTAGTAATTTAAACTGCATAATTTTGTATTTTTTTGTTATATTCCCTGTTTGACTTTGATTTTTTGCTACATTTAAATCAATGTAAAGGAACTTTTGAAAACAATACACAGGAAGAACAGAGGAAAATTGAAAAATTCTATATAAAAGACCAGTCATTACCTATATCAGGCTTATCTGGCATAACAGGCCCAGGATCTGTGAATAATATTACATTCCATTAGTATTGATTTGCAGATTCAAATCACATATTTTTAAAAGGTCATCTGTGGCACTTCATTAGAAGCATTATATTAGTACATTAATAAGTATTTACAAGTCTATGGATAAAAAAATGTAAACACTTGTGGTGCGGGATTTAAACACTGGTACTCTACAAGGACACCACAGTATACTATATAGCTTTCTGTTGTTCACCATTAACAGGATCAGACTAAATACTACCACCAACAGCACCACAAGGGTCACTGTATTGCTCATTCTGTTGATACAGTAAACCAAATTCCTCCCCACTGATCTTATGTCCTGTAACAGCAGCAGCAACAGTTTTGCAACAACCAACAGTCTCTGAAATAGTCTCAGAGGACCATTGCATTGATTGGTATTGTATGATTCATTAATGGTTTGCACATAAATTAATAGAAAGTTCCTTCAGAAGACCGTGACATCTGTAGCATCAACCATTTGCTGCTGCTTAACCACTTACTCCGTTAATTAGAAAACCTGCAGAAACTGCAACTGACACTGAGATTAATGTGGCATTTCACACCTTCTTCTCCGGCATTTTGATACCTGATTTCCTAACATTCCCTACTTAGAGGGCTTAAGGAAGTAATTGAAAATGTGATGATGATGATGATGATGATCAATGGCACAGTATGAGACCTACACAACAGTGGATCTTCTGTGAAGCCTTGACCTACATTCTATTGGAGTGGACAGTGCTTTTAAAATCTAGGCTAATTATGTAAAAAAAAATTATATTAGCAGAATTGAGAATTTATAAGCCACCAAGCTAATATCTTGTGTATAGTATAGATGCTACTACCACAATAAATCAAAAATTAATAAACAAAAAAAAAAATAGAAAAGAAAATATAGCGCCTTTTGTGTCTACTCCCTTTAGTAATATGCCGCATTATAGTTAGTTTAAGATTTAACTTTTACTACACCCGCTAAAAATTACTGTGACTTACAAGTAGGTAGTCAAAAGAATGAGAAAAAGGCAAATGGCATAGCTATTTAATAATATGCAGTGCTAGTGCATAAATGTTTCCATTTTCTTATATGCATGAGTTGCTAGTTAAATAAAAGGTTTACATTCAAAATATTGTAAAGTTGGGTCACTATTATATTTTCCAACTGCTCTCTGTTAATCCAAACCTAAGAATTCCTGATAAACATAGGCATAAAAAACGGGGGTGAAGTGGTGGGGAAGCAAATCTCGCCCAGATTATATGACTAAATGGGGTGTTTTTCTTAGTATAATAATATTTAATTTAATAATCTGACACTTTTTACTATTCAGTAATTATGTCCCTGTTCCCATGTCACTGACCTTCACAAGAGTTCAGCTATAAATTCTAGTGGGATAATGAGGTATTAGTCCCTATAAACCCACTATGGCATATTCCGAGCAATAGCATGTAGTGGGACAAATTTCAGTAATCTAAGGTCATGAAAAATAACAAACACTAGAAGGCTTCACAAATTAATTTCCCCTATTCTCTTGAATGTGATTTGCTGACATCCTCTCCGGATATTTAAATGGCAGATCCACCAATCAAATGTTACATCATATTTGGTGAATCAGATAGTATCTAGATTAACTACAACTGCTTGCTCTTTTTATTATTATCCATCAACTGGCAAAATCCTTTGAGCTACCAAAAAACTTTGTCAAAGCAGAACCAACAATCTTATGCAATCCCAGGGTTACTCCAAGTTAAATTATATATTCAACTTCATAAAACAGGTGCATCTAATTAAATAATGTATAACACAATTACATTTTATGTATTCATTAGTAATTGTTTTTATAGTGCAATATTATTAATTCTAATAGGCCATTCAACCTAAGTGCATTGTAATTTAGCATTCAACATATCACTGGCCAATAAAAAACAGTGTTGCAATATCACTTAATATTACAATATAATTGATGTGCCTCTAATTATTGTTTCTAATCCACACCCACTCAGGACATCCAATAAATCAATCGCAGCTAAATGATATTAAATAAGCAAACTTTCTTAGTGAAGCTAAGTGATGTGTATATATATATATATATATATATATATATATATATATATATAGCAACAACAATTTCATAATTTAATTTCACATTCATAGGCAGATTGTATTAGCTATACTTATGAACTGTTGATTGGGGTTTACCTGGTTTATATACCAAAGGTTCTTCAGTATGACCTACACATAAAACAAACACATTTTAGATACATGACATCCAATTATACTTAAAGTAATCCACAAATATCAACCTTAAAGAACAACCGTAGTTTAGGAAAAACTTCAAATGTGTGTGATGTATGTTACAAACTAGCATTAGCAGCTATGTAGGCTTTGACGACAAATCATTTTTAGAAAAATATTTTTGTATTTAGATACAGTATTTCCATCCTGCCTGGCTGTAACACTTGCTGCAAGCATGGCAGGTGAATGTGTTAACTTATCTATAAGTGGAGTGAGTGTCAGGAAGAAGAGGAGAGACATGAACCTGATCAATAAAGCAAGTCCGTAACTACTGATTTAGAAACAGTCAATAGTAAATGAGACCTTCATCATGACATCAGGAAAATATGGAGGCTAAACAGCCTCAGTATTAATTAAGTTCCTCAGAATTAATTGCACAACATTCTCCAATGAACAAATAACATAAAACAAAATATATTTCTGAAAATATGTTGACCAGTAAATATGTAAAATTATTTGATAAGGATGGCACACTGAAAGCAAATGTGAGGTTTTATGTGCAACAATATGTGAAAGGATGGACTATGCTCAGCTATACGGCCCCGGTCTGGGGCCTACTGGTGCTGTTCACCTATGTATTAGAGTTTTGGGTGTATGGTGACATAAATGTTTTCCCATGGCTCATTTGTTATTTATGTATCATTGTGGCAATGCTAGTAATTACATGTATTACATGTAGGTTATTGCAATATTATGTGGATGTTTGCTATAAAACTGCTGGACTGTCCCTAAGGATGCCTAATTAATAGATATGCTCCAAGCACATAAGTGAATAGTTCCAATATTGTTAAAGTTAGTGATAAAGCAAGATATTCTAGAATATGTTGTCTTTCTGAAATGAGGCTAACACTAAGTAACTAATTCCAAGGTTCATACCCTAAACAATTGATTTGAAAGGTAGAAATAAAAGTTAATAGTGTATAATGCATATCTATGATTTATAAAGTCTATTTAATTATAATAACACAGGCGATGTATGTATATAAAATATGAAATATATGTGTTCTAATGTCTGTGCTTATTTCAGTTCTTATCACATGGCTTTAAAGTGCTTGTCCCGAACACCAGAATTATCTGTTGTAGGTTAAACACTACTGTATTAAGGTAATCATTTTCATATGTAACTATATTATATTTTTGGGTTGTGAATGGAATGAATATTTTAAAATCATTTTGGAAGACAATCAAATTCTTTATCTAGTATTAACTTTTTTATTATTATTATTTATTTATTATCCAAATAATAAATGCATTAATTAGAAAATTTTGTAGAATTTAAAATGCAAAAATCTATGACTCTTCAAATTTCATTTAGTAGAATGGGCAGAAAAGTATATGCACAAAAATTTAAAACAGTTTTTAAAAAAAGTAAACATTTACCTGAATATCCTGGTGCTGGTGTCCCATCTGCAATACAATGATTAAATCAATTAATTCTACACAATTTAGGCTTAAGATCAATCTGAATTTAATAACACAATTATCTAAAAAAATGACATAAAAATAAATGTCTAATACTAGAATTGTTTTACAAATGCATATCAAAAGTCTAAGACATCACAGTGAATAAAGTGACTGTGCCATTTTGTATGAACAATAGATAACAATGGCATAAATTGAAGCTGACACTTTGTTTTTTTAGAGAACTAAATATTGCTGAAATATTTGTATAATTATTAAACTATATTAGGATTACTTATGCAGTTCTGTGTTATACTTAGTCAAATATGGAATAATAGATAAAAGTACAAAGGTTACAGAAGAAAAATGTTCTACTTTGTACGAACAATAATTAGACAAAAAACGTATTGCATTCTCTGATATTACTACAAAACATGTCGTCTAGCCTTTTAATTTTTTTTTAAATTTATGCCATTAAAGTGCCTTTTCGCTTTTTTTTAAGTAAACTTAGATAATTCACTCATTACATTAGACAGCAAAACAATAAATGCACTTTGTGAGTTCAATAGTGTTTAGTTCATGGTTGTAATTTTGAAAAAAATACAAGCAAAATTGCAATATGTTTACCTACTTAATATTTATTAAATCTAAGGACCCTGTTCACTCATTTAATAAATGTCCAATGATGAATTTATTTTAATATATATTATGTACATAAATCTGTGATTAATAGATATGCTTCAAGCAAATAAGTGAACAGTTCCAAGATTGTGACAGTTAGCGATAAAGCAAGATATTCTAGAATATGTTCTCTTTCTGAAATGTGGATAACTGATTCTGTGGTGAATACACTAAACAATTGATTTGGGAGGTAGAAATAACTCTTAACAGTGCATAATGTCTATTCAAATATAATAACAGAGATGATGTATATACATAAAATACAAAATAGATGTGTTCTAGTGTCTGCGCTTATTTCAGTTCTTATCACACGGCTTTAATGTGCTTGTCACAGAACACCAGAATTATGTGGTGTGGGTTTAGGAGTCCTGTAGTTTAGCAATATTTTTCATGGGTAAATATATTTTTGGTTTTTGAATGAGATGAATATTTTGTAAACCTTTTTAAAAAGCAAATTAAATTCCTTATCTAGTATTAAACAAATAAGCGCAGACACCAGAGTAAACATATTCCGTAGCGCTGTACAGGGGATAAGAACAGGGGAAATACACGTTTAATAAATTCAAAAGTTGAAGGGCCCTGTTTTGAGCTTAGAATCTTAGCAGAAAGTGCTTTATCCCAAAGCACCCTACAAGACTGGATTCACTCCTTACAATACCCTAAACAATTGATTTGGAAGGTAGAAATAAATCTTAATAGTGCATAATGCATATCTAAGATTTGCAATGTCTATTCAAATATAATGTATATACATAAAAGACGAAATATATGTGTTCTAGTGTCTGCGCTTATTTCAGTTCTTATCACACGGCTTTAATGTGCTTGTCACAGAACACCAGAATTATGTGGTGTGGGTTTAGGAGTCTGGAATTTTAGCAACATTTTTCATGGGTAAATATATTTTTGTTTTTTTAATGAGATGAATATTTTGTAAACCTTGTCACAGAACACCAGAATTATGTGGTGTGGGTTTAGGAGTCCTGTAGTTTAGCAAAATTTTTCATGGGTAAATATATTTTTGGTTTTTGAATGTGATGAATATTTTGTAAACCTTTTTAAAAAGCAAATTAAATTCCTTATCTAGTATTAAAAAAATGTTTTGGAAACTATATTACTTGAATATATCTATGTGGAAGATATGTTTTCACAGCTGCCCACAAAAGAGCTATCCATGGCTGAATAGTTCTTTGTTCTGTAAGAGATAAATATCTGAGTGGATTCCTAAACTAATGGATATTAGGTCTATAAAGGTTATGGTCTATAAAGGTGATGGTACCCTCCTTAAGATTTCACATGTAAAGAATGTATTTAATAGACACCAAGTCTAATAAACAGAATAATAAATCTGTCTAGGGATATCTAACTGATAGGCATTCTTATGATTTCATTTTGTTTATAGGTTGTGGGTCAAAGGGGTCATTAGTTAATTAAAGGGATGAAAATTCAAAGGTCCGAGAGCGCCATCGTATGGTTCAAGGGATAAATGTCTCTATAGAAAAATATATTCATTATAAAATTTAAATATGTGATTCTATTGGTTATTAGATACTTTTTTAACTGATGGGGGATTCTGATAGGCAAAAAAGCAAGAGGTATAATTATGGATAGAAACAGGATCTAGAGGGAGGAAAAGGACAAAGAAAGGAAGGAAAGATAAAAACTTTTATCTTGTGGAAAGGCGAGACAACTTTGGAATTAACCAGTGGAATCTTGGTAATTGGTAATGTATAAATTGAAATATTTTATTTTATGATATAATTGAAAACCTTTACCATAATTTCTCTGTTTGGTTTATTTCTTATCAAAAAGTTATTTAGATTTCCTTTTGTCATTGAAATTTATAAATCCGGATATAAATTTTAATACAAAATTAGATATCTCATTTTTCTTTTTGACCAATACAGATAAATTAATTTTACTTAGTTAACTTATCAATTATATTATAAAATACTTTACCATAATTGTGTTATGTTTAATACATTCCTGTATAGCTATATTATATTATCATTAGACATTGTTAGTACATGCTAAAACGTTATTTTGGGTAAATTTTATTAATTGATTTATCTGATTTTGTTCTATGGTTGCTATTCTAGGTTTTATTGTTCATGTGATTGAGATAAACTTTTGTATTGAGATTTTAGGACTGTATAGAAGATATCATACCAATAAGTATTACAATATGATGTATTAATTTTCTTTTAATATCTGGCTGGTTATATTTTGTTTTATTTGCATTTAATTTGATATATTACATTTTTATCATTAGACTAGTTGATTTTGTTATTTCCAATAAATGTTATTTTATAAAAAGGAATATGTGTCTATAAATTGATTCTGAACACGAAATTCATTATTCTATATTATTTAGAAAATAATATGTTGTATTAATCCCGACACAGCCTTGAAAGATCAAAGGATTTGCGGAAAGTAACTAGCGATTTCTCATATCGAAAGGGATCGCAGGTCGCAGCACGTAACACGATCAGATCCTGATCGGAGCGGAATTGAATAGCAACGTAGATTCACCACTTACGACCAAATTTTCAGAAATCGGAGCAATAGAATGACAGTCAAAACTGTCAACAATGAGTATTTCCCATAGTAGTTTTTGACTTGCCAATATGAGTTAATGATACTATTACAAAAATATAAACTTTAACTATTATAATAGTTCACAAATAAAAGTTTTACAAAACAAAATAAGCTTGTGCAAATGGTGAATTTACAAATAACTCTAAATATAATCAATGTTATAATACATGACAAACTTTGCCAAATAAGATTATTCTTAATTGGGGTATAGTCTATATTATGGCACTGCTATAGCAAAATACCTGTGATCTTCACTATGCATTTGGAGATTCCATTACAGTAAGATAATTGTAGTATATATTTCAAAGCTCCATGCAGAGGAGAGCAGAGAACCTTGCAATCACGTTGCTCACCACCAATTCAACCTTTACTACATTGTCCTTCTAAGTTCATTAAATTATGTCCTGCATTGATGCTCTACTCCATCGCTACTAGTTTAAACATGTGCAAGTAATAGTGCTTGGATCTAAAACATTACCAATAATCGGACTAGATGGGGTTAAATAGGCCCCACTATTGGACTGAGGTGGTTCATTTTAGTCTCATGGGGGTCTATATTAGCCCCCATGAGTGATGGGGTTAATTTTAGGTGCCGGGGGGTTCTTATAGTACCCCACAGCAGGGGTTAATTATTTTATTTAGCATGTTACTGTACCCCCGCGTCATAAGGGTTACCATTTGTGTGCC